>JAQMCX010000055.1:3772926-3825832 GCA_029814765.1 Acanthurus leucopareius | reverse complement strand
CCCCCCCCCCCCCCCCCCCCCCCCCCCCCCCCCCCCCCCCCCCCCCCCCCCCCCCCCCCCCCCCCCCCCCCCTTCTGGTTTAGTTTTTCTTTTGTTATCAGAAATAATGCCCACTAAGAATGGAAAAAAATAAGTAAGTTATCATTTGAGTCAGTTTTTCATTTGCAGACACCCTTAAAAGTCCAGTCCATAGTGGCATGTTTACTGGAATAACGAGAGGGTTAAAGGTCACATGCACTAGGAGAATACAGGCAACAGAAAAAGACACAGTATCATTATCCAGACTGGAGTAAGGAGATAAAAACCGAAGACAGAAGGCTAATAAAATAGTCATAAATTGTTGATTTGGTGCCATGAGCCAGATGTTTAAAGATT
Organism: Acanthurus leucopareius; assembly: GCA_029814765.1. Taxonomy (NCBI): domain Eukaryota; kingdom Metazoa; phylum Chordata; class Actinopteri; order Acanthuriformes; family Acanthuridae; genus Acanthurus; species Acanthurus leucopareius. Next base: position 3,825,457 of record JAQMCX010000055.1, on the reverse strand, counting down.
TCCTCTAAAACAGCAGAAATAAAGCAATTAAACTGTCAGCTTTGGCTTTTGGGTTAGGTTAACAGTCCCAATATGGCTTTGACAACAATTCACTTAGAGCAAGAACAAAAACAAGAAAGAAAAACTTCAAACTTACATGTGAAGTTTTTGGGAATCAGATCTTAAAACTGGCAGAAGTAGCTCAAAGATTTTATTCACTTACCTTCGACTGCTCTTTTGAAAAAGACTTTGCAGCTCCCACAGGTTAAGACTCCATAGTGACAACCAGACGCCTCATCACCACAGATCACACACATTCTCTGAGGTGGCATACTATGTATTTAAAAAAAAAAGAAAAATAAGTGTTTCTACATAACTACACATAATACATGCAGATCATATCAATCTAAATGCAAAACTTACTAATATTGAAACTCAATTACTTTTTTAAAACTTTTGCATGATTGTGAAATGTACAGCACCTCATAAAAAGAATAAACATGAACAGTAAAACATCTGGCGTCAATCTTTTTTGATTAAAGAAAAGCACTGTTTATCACTAAAATTAAGCAGTCTGATCTTACAGTAATGATTGGCTTTTTTAACTCTTGAGTGAATTTAAAATATATTTATGATGTCTCTATGTTTCAAGGAATGAGACTTCAGGGATCTTTAAGACTTTTAATTCATGTTAAGATATACAGATGAAGACATGGAGAGTTTTGATGGATTTTCCATATTTTTAGGGGCTTTCTGTTGCCTCAGAGTGACAAAAAACAAAACCAAATGGGATCAGGCATTTTAATTCTTGTTTTTAGTTCAAGTGAACTTGTTTCTTTTTCACTTTCTAAGACTCATAAACAGCTCACTGACTCAAACAGGTGGTTGATGTGCAGGGATAAATAGTTTTCTCTTCTCAATTATCATGGATAAGTATCAGTTTAATAAGGCGCACGATCAAAACTTTAATCTACTTTCTATTTTTTTACTCCAACCGTCACACAAGCTTATAGCAAACATTTAATGTTAAATCAGTCAAACACTGGCCTACAAATTATCTTCACACACATTAAGAATAATTACCCAGGGAAAGCGGAGAAAGGTGAAGGGTTCCTCTGAGAGAGGGCTTGACTCTGGATCCCATCATAGCCGCTGTGTGTGAACGGGTCCTCGGTCATCCCCGCGGACTGGCACCAGTACTGAGGCTCAGCTGGAGACGTCTGCATCTGCCAACGCGCGGCCTCGCTCTTGTACACTGTCAGCTGCATGTGCCTGTTGGTATCAAAGTTGATAGCCTTCCCGGACAAACCGCACCTGGAGTCAGTCCTCACCTGGCTCAGCGCAGGCAGCTGTTCTGATTGGTTCAGATCGATCAGAAAGTTTGGAGATCCCTCCAGCCCTGGTCGAGGGGCCGCGGCCGCCGAGAAGCTTGTTAACCCCCCGTCACTGTGCCCCAACTGCTGCTTCCTCTCGGCGTCACAGCAAGTGTCAAGAGCAGGCATGTCCGATGATGGATCAAAGTTTGGACAGGGGTTGTCCATAATCACAGAGGGCACCTTTTCATCTTTGATGAACTTACACGCTCCGGTTGTCGAAGTGAGGCTTAAACTTGCGCCAGGCAAACTTTCGGATGAAGCCACATTCGCCCCCTGAACGTTGATAAACTCTTCCCAAGGCACATTGTCACACTTCAAATACTCACTGCTGCGGTCGTAAAAATGCTTTGCAACAAGTGTGCTATCGAGTACTACGTTACAGTCTTTGAAAACTGCGCCATCCCCGCTTGAATTCAGACCAACTGCACCAGCGCTTCCAAAATTACGCACGGAAGATGGCATACAAGTTGACTGTTGCTCGTTAGTTAATTTCGTATTACTGTATCCAGCTTCAATCAAGTTGCTCACACTTGTATCAGTTGAATCAGCGATCGAAGTACTGCTGGCGCCCATCTTTCCGTTTATTTTATTTTCCATTTTCTGAAGAGCGACGCGCACGATAGAGACTGAAGTGCGCCAGGAGGCTGGACGGTGTGTGATAAATTGTGCCTCAGAGACTTTCCTGTAATCCTCCTCCTCGTCGAGGAAGGCTGTGACTTCGCCTTTCTTTCACATAAGAGTCTGTTCATTCAAATGAACAGCTGTTCAGAAAAGAAAAAAACGCAGCCAATGGTGATGAAAGGTGCGCAATTTGAGCTTGTTCAGAAAATAAACCTCGAATTCTTAAGTAAATTGCAGTATTCCCTTGTTCTGTTTATGGGATTCATATTTTAAAGTTGAATGGATGTTCTTTTCCTTTTTTTTCACAGATTTCAAATACTTTCCTCAGTCAGACTAAATAGCCAGTCCACCAAAGGATGCAGGAAAGAATCAACGCCGACCAACGCAAGAAAAATGTATGGAGTGATCTTACTCTTACAGCAGAACTACAGTAAAATATCCAACCAATGAGGAGGATCGACGATGGAACACTTTCTTTCGATAGTAATTAGTCTCCTCCCTGCTCTTCAGGAGTGAAACACAACGTGGCGACATTTTTGGCCGGATACAGAAATGTTTAAAAGTCTTTGGAAGATAAGACAATCGTATCCTGTTAGGACGATTTCTCTTCGGTCAAAACTGTCCCCAGATCATTCACAGACACCATTTACAGCCCTGCTGAGTTCAATTCAAGACGCATGTTACATTATCTGAAGATGTGCATGATGTTTATAAACCACAACCAGACACAAGTGGGAGTCAGAAGACAAAATCTTATGTCCCATTTTTGCTTTGAAGATTTTATTACAATGACAGTTAGCTTTTTAAGTAAGATAATGTATGATGTCAGCAGCTTTTGTACATTTTGTTTTTCTTCCAAAACGCACATTGTCATTCTTATCCTAATTAGATAACAGAGATGGTTCACTGCCCTAGTTAGTCACTCAAGCTAATGTTGCTGATACATGTAGTTTTGATGCACACACACAGGCCTTGGCCCTCTCTTCTGCGTCATCTGTTTGATAGCAGAGGGGATTCTCATGCTGTGGCCCAGATAATTCTTGGATATACATTTGACATTCATATCTAGATAATGTGATATTCAAATGCTGTTATGACCTAGTTTTTCAGACAAGCTGTAATCTCTAAATGTGTCACTTCATGGTGATGACCAAAAGCCTTTAGTTCTCGTGTAAACCCGTGGTCTGGTACTTTTTAATTCAAATTTCTAATTATGTAGACCTGTGGGGTGTATGCATATTACAGGGTCTCATGGTGTTCTCTTTTTTTAACAGTGTTGTCAACTTCCATGGTGTCCCCATGTTTTCTTGGCATAAAAGCTTCACAGGAGCTCTGTTCAGGGACTTGACAGCTAAAGCTGGTAGCAACTTTCCTGTCCTAGCTGTACTGTGGATGGAGGTGAGCTGTTTGTCTTGGTGACAGGTCAGACTGTTCTCAGACATTCGTCCTGCTTCAAAGCAAGCCTGAGAGACCGTAAGTGCATCTGCTGCGAAAATTTTAAAGACCTATAAACCCTCTGAAGTCCATGAGGTGAAAAAAGTCATTTTCATCCGACATTATGCCTAAGTGATTAACATTTTAATGACACACAACATTGTTAAATTAAAAAATTACTGTCTTGACTGAAAATTTAATGAGAGGCCCTGCTGATTAGAAATAATTTTACAGAAAAAAGAATGTCATTGAACTTCAGATTCACGGAAAGGTGGATATACTCATTAATCATAAATTTTCTTTTGTTTTTTTGGTTTATTTGGTTTGTAGGAGGCCAATTAGCTGTTGCAAGGTGTGAACTACTGTTCCTGGGCTCCATGCGATGTCTAACTTGTGTACCTGATACTGACACACCTGAACATATGCTACTGTTTATCTGAAACATCTGTGAATGTGATCATGTGAATTACCGTACATATACAGTGGTGGCTCAATGCTTTTATATTAAAATACAGCATATCGTTTTTTATCTGTTAAGTTTTGTCTAAAAATGTGTGCTATATCTGCGTCTAATGACTCTTATCCCCTGACTGGATGACTCAATAATGAGTTGAGTGCAGCTTGACCAATAAATACATTTCTAATATTTGCATTCTTTAAGATAGTGCAGCCTCCTAAGGTATCTGCTCCTATTTCCTCTCAACATCCATGAGTTCTCCCAGTTGCCTGATAAGCTTTGCCAGTGTCTCCATGTCTTGGTTCCCCCTTTCCAGCAGCTCATAGCGAAGACTGGAGATGTCCTGTTTAATCTCTTTCAGTTCACCTGTGGGACAGTTATCACAACAACGACACGAGAGGTTTTTTGTAATTTGGGGGCTCAGACATGAAAAGTTGTGTATCCAGAAGATTTCTGGACTTACCTTCATTCACTTCATCATTTTCTTTATCTCTCTGTGCTTTTAGGATGTATCTTTTGACAAGACGATTCATTATCTTCTGAAATAAAGAACATCTAAGTCTGAAACTGATGAACTAATTGTTCCTAAAAATTCAAAGTACATTCATGAAAACAAAAGTGTAACTTGTTTCTCTGAATATGTTTGATTTTACACTTTATGGTTTTGACTGAGACGTCATATTGGTGCTTCACATAGACACAGAGCAAGTTTCCTGCTGAATGACTTGTTGGTCGTCTAGATATGAGACACTAGAATGGGTTGCTTACATTGCATTATTTTGTTTAACATACATATCTGTGTGTATTAAACCTTACACAGGTAAAAACCTGCTGACATTTCAATAGCTTAGTCATTAAAATTTCAATCAACATCAGCATATAAAAATTTCAGTCAGCACTGAAAACTGCTTTACTTGGTGACGGGTTGGACAAAGTGATGCTTCCACACTCAGATCCTCCTGTTGCCTTAACTAGGATGAAAAACAACAAAGGAGCAGCACTGTTAATGCTGTTTGAATTGGATATACTCCGACTGCAGCTCATAAATGTGACACAAGAGGGTGCTGAACACCTGTATCAAAGAATATAGGTAAACCTTACTGGAAGTATGTTTAATAGCTTAACCATTAAATTAATATTCAATAAAATTGATTTTTGTCATTTCCTTGCTAAAAATATCATGTGTGTCAGCAGTTAATGACTTACTTTGTTAAGCTCCATGTCATCATTGGATTTTTTCTTGCTTTTGTCTTGAGTTATGTCCCAGAGAAATTCCCTTATCCCCAGGAAGAGTGAAATGACGGACATGGGGCTGGGTATTAGGTTGAAGGGCACAGGCAGTGTGCCAACATGCTCAAAGTATGAGAACCAGAGCTTAGCTCTTGCAAACTTCCACTCAACATCAGCATCATCCTGCATCAAAAGAAAAGTAAAAGTAAAGAGGGAAAAGAAACATTTGATTAATATAAAACAGCAGTAAATCATACAAAATATTGACATTTTGTCAAACTAAGTTATTCAAAAAAGAGCAGCAATCGTATTAAGAAAATTGGATGTTTAAGACTTACCTCAATTTCTTGGAAGGAGCTGTTGAACATGGCAATGAGCATATTCAGCAAGACAATCACCATGATGATGTTGTACACCCCGTACAGAACATAACCGATATTCTCAATGAATTTATGGTCAATGTTAATGACCACTGATTTCACCTCTGATAAGCCGAAGATGGCCCAAAATAATGTTTTAAAACTCTCTTCAAGCCTAGAGGAATGAAAAGATAGCAATTAAACTAGTGTAGTGCAACCAATGTGCTCATCTTAGATCATAACAATTCAACACACACTGAAGGCACATTTGGAAAATATTTTGCATTTTCCAAATTTTTTAGTCTATAGTCGACACTCACGTTGTAAAGGCATCGTTGTGCTTGGCTCCAAGGTAGTATGAGTACAGATTGAACATTCCCACCATGAAAGCTACAAAAACTGTTATAAAAATAACCATGAACTTAAAGATGTCTTTTACAGTTCTTCCCAGAGAGATCTGCAAAGGCCCAAAGCTCTCATTGGCAGGCAGAATGTATGCAATGCGAGAAAAACTCAACACAACAGCAATTGCATAGAGGCCTTCAGATATAAGCTGTGGATCTGAGGGTATCCAGTTGATTCGAGCTGAAAACAAACAAATGTGCCTCCATTTAGATCACTACATGATGTGAACAGAATGAATGAAAAGAACTAATACAGATAACTCAAGTTATAATGATTATTTTTACAGTAAAGAAGCCAGGACTTCAAGCAGTTAAAAAGCGACTGTGTAGGTACTTAACTTAATTGTTTTTTTAAGGAAATCCCATTCTACAACAAATGAGCTTTCAAAACAGCCTATCAAATTTAAATCAATATTCCATGTAACACTGATGCAATCTATAATTTACAGATGTCTGACCCATGGAAATCTCTTCAAAAACAATACATAAGGGTCTTATAGATGTTTAAAAACTATTGATTGAATCACAGTTCATATATATAGTTTACAAATTCTTGAATTCTGTGGTTCACACTTACCCAGCTGGAAATACTGTATCTCAAAGGGCAAAGTCATGTTGGATAGGTCAGTATAATGCTTGTCAACATAGCACTGGGCAGAATATGCATGCCAGAATGCCATTAATCTGGCAATGAAAGAGGTCATAAAAATGGCCAAAATACTGAAGTCAAGAAGGTTCCAGGGTTCTGAGATGTAATCCCTGATGTCTTGTGACCAAATATCTTTACATTCTTCCCAGATTTTACCTGTAGAAAAAAAACAAAGCATTTGTTTTAAAGTCATACTGTTCAGCTCTCAAATTAAATAATGAGGAATATCATTTGAATATAAAAGTAAACATGATAAAGGCTTCAACTGATGGTCACATGAGAATACTAATTCTGTATAGCGCACTTGTAGAGCTTAGTGAAAGTGTCACCTTGACTTTTCTGTCCTTGGATAGTCATTACCAGTCTGATTTATTATAGTTCATGTGGTCAGAATACATAATTATCTATGTGGGCAATTTCCTGGCATGATAGATGTTTGGGGATTTATAACTCCAATATCCTTGACCCTGCATCCGCCTACATAAATGATGTCCTTGTAAAATTATGGGAGCTTGACTTAACTTATTAGAAGTAGACAAGACTAAATGTCAGACAGATGAGGAGGAAAAAATAAAGATAAGGAAATGATATATTGACATAAAAGTACATGATATGACAGCAAGCAGTAAATGTTTAAAAAAATATATAGAAAAAAAATATAGAAGAGACATGATTGGTTCGTATTTTTATACTGGTTTGTGTGTTTATACTGATGACCTATGACCCAGGATATGATGAGAATCTCCATCCAGGTAAAGGGGGTGGTCTTCATACGAAACAGTTGTGAGGGTTGATCATGGGTGGTCATGTTAGGTAACAGCGATGTCCCCCCAAAGCGGTCAGCTGCATTCAGCACCAGCAGGCAAAGAAACATCATGAAGGAAGCTGCATGTGCCACAAACTTCAGGAAAGGTCCACACATAAGTTTCCCTAACTAAAACAAGTCAGGGAATTGCAAACAGAACAAAAGTCAACATTATTTTAAGGGTTAAGTTTCCAACAAAATGTCATATTTACACAAAGTAATGTGTAAATATGAATATGGCTCTAATAAAAGTGCTTAAAATTCAACACAACTAATGCATAATAAGTTAAAATAATTTGTGATTTTTTTTGCAACTAACCTTACTTGATGGTGCTATCCAGTAGGTAAAGGCCAGAACAGGTAGTCCAACGGCTACACCAAGGACAAGAAGGATTTTAACTGCTGTGGTTTGCTGACGTAGTCCAGACAAGTTCTCATACCAGATGGAGAGGAGCTGCTGTTGGCAGTTTGGATGTGCTACAAACTGCTCCATTGGCAATAAGTGTGTTGTGTACGTGTGTGTGTAAGACAGAGAAAATAGAGAAAGGGAGAACAATATTTTTTGGGAAGGGGGGGGGGGGTATGCAACAAAAAAGAGAGGGTTGAATAAAAAAAACAAGTGCTTTGATTTTTTCCCCCCTAAAAAATGAAAACGCTTTTCTTGCATGCTTACCTTTTTAACTTCATATTTAATTGCAAGTTTTAACCTGATAAGGTTTTGTCGGCTGATAGTTTCAGAGCTTTGACATGATTCAGTGTCCCCGTTCAATATGGCCTTCACTTCCTCTGTGTTTCGACACAAATCCAGAAGTCCCACCACAAAGTCTTTACACTGCATGGACAGTTTCTTGTAATCATTCTGTAAAAGACAATAGCAACATCTAAGGAAACTTATTCTTTACAATGCACTCATAGCATTAAAAGGAAAATCCTAAATCCTGTCATAACTGCAGCCTGCAATCTTTTTGTTAACATAGTGTACAACTTGTGACTCTAAAATTTTTTTTAAAAAGTGTGCATTTTATTTAAACACTGTACCTTGAACTCCTTTTCAATGTTGGCCAGAACTGCAAGCTCATTGCCCAGCTCCAGAGCCGCCATCACAGGGTCCTCATTGGAGAGGGACAGATACGCTGGACTTGCCAGACCTTTGTAAGCATTGATGCGGGATTGTGAATGACTAAATGAGTCACGCCTCTGCTGTCCACTGCAGATGCTGCACTGGCAGAAGTAGTCATGAGGTCGCTCTATTCGAGCCCCCTTCATAAGAAGTATATGTACAATTTCGTACTCTTGGCACTGGGAAGCCAGAATGATGGGAGTGATGTCATGAGAGAAACGTGTGCCATCCTCGTCATAGGCAAAGAAATCATCACAGGTCTCTGCCTGACTGGGACTGTTAGTCAGCCTCTGACCATCTGCAAAGGCCTGATGACTCAGTATGGCCTCCACTATTCGGACGTAGCCTTTACTGATGGCTAACAGCAAAGCATCTCCTATTCTAGCAAGGTCTTTCTTTCTGAGAAGGAGTTTAGTCACCTCTAAATGCTCATTGGCAACTGCCAGTTGCAATGCATTCTGGCCCATGTAGTTCACGCAATTGACATTGAGGTCTGGCAGCTCCTCTAGCATCCGCCTCACTTCAGGAATGTTGCCATATTCTGCAGCATCTAAGAAAAGTTCCTCTGTCATGGAAAGGCAGGAGGAGGACTGTGCATGAGACAGGTAACCAGCCCCCCGTAAAGCCTGTCGCCGGGGTTTGGCCATGGCTCTCCCTTCACTTCATTTCTCCACCTAAACACAGGTCAGAATATTCCAGATAATACAGTATGATCATCAAAAGGCTGAAGACCTTGACTTTATGAACATAAGATTAGTAAGATAAGACACTTAACTGTATGTAGTCTGCTTGTTTATGTAAACAACTATCAGTTTCATCTAATATTTCCGAGAAAAGCCTTGCAAATGGACAACAGGGTGCAATGGACAGCTGGTCTCAGTTAAATTATAACTCGCGCTGCATGTGGGACACCACCTACAGACTCGTCACCTGCTCTCTTTCATTTCATAACCCTGACGCTGTCTGTCCATCCAGCTTCTGTCTGAAAGTCAGACAGATTTTTTTTTTTGCAAATGTTATACAACAATGTCACCATGTGTTTGATTTTTAGTCTAGGGGTTAACTATTACTTACTGATACATGTACCATGTTAACTCCATTCATTATACTATGATGATACTACCAAAGACAATTTTTTAATGCTAATTGGGTTTTGTCAGTGTAAAAAAAAATAATATAATTTGTGTTCAGTAATTGCATTAGAATAATGTGGTTATCTCAGGAGCTAATTGCTTCAGCACAGATGATGACAGATGATGTCAGCATCCCTTCATTCACTTATATGTAGTGTTTCAGCAACTGAACCACCTGATAGGATGTGCAGTTTATACAGTATTTGTTCTCATACAGACTTAATTTATATTATTCATATTTTGCATCTAGTCTATATCAGCTGAGACAAAATAAGATCAGAATAGTGACATGGTATTCAGCCAGGAGAAGTGTGAAATTCTGACTTAAATGGAATTGGTATGCTTGTGAATATGACATAAAAAAAAACATTTGTCTTTTAAAGGACAAAGATAGCTTGATTAACCTTGTTTTGTTCTGGTGCTCTTCTTTATTGTGACAGGTAAAATTAAAGACTTAAAACACAGCTGTGGCATTATAAATTTTAAAATTGACATCTAAATAATTAACTTCATAGGGGATCTGTGTGCATGGGCACATGTTATTAAAAGTCAATATTTCTTGTAAGTGAATGGATATTTTGTGTCACATCTCCCCCAGTCAAAAGGGAAGGAGGCATCAGTGTATATTGACAAGGAGAAACATATGAGATTGGAAAAAAGGGACCCTTCAGGATGAGATCATTGAGTAAAAATGTCCTACTGTGGGTCCTTTTCAGTAAATCACGGACATGACATTTTTTCCTGTGAGCCTTACAAAACACTGACATTTTTTCAATTTTGTTGGGAATGGAATTTTTAATGAACTCTACTATGTATCTTATATGTTTCACGGCAATGTAAAAAAAAGTATAACAAAATGGTCCACTTACCTCTCAGAACACTGATGTCCTAGATGACTTCACTTCAACTGCATAAAGTGGATAAAGTCCAAAACTACATCCAGAGGACACCAGCTGTATGCTCGACTCATGTCAGCCTGCTGTCCAGCTATCGGACTGACTCTCATCCTGCATCCCACCTTGGGTCATGATGCTGACGGTGCTGCCTCTCCACTCCCAGTGGGCGGATTTCTAGCAGCTTTTAAGGTGTGTTTTATGACATAGGATATTAGAATTTGTTGAATACATTTGAGTCCAGTTTTAGAGATTATATAACTGTTTTTTGTTCCCCCCCTCCCCCCCTCAGTTTAATTTCTTTTATTTTCCACAATGGTGGCCGGTAAGCCCAGGAAGCAAGATATTAAAGCACTTTGTCAAACTAATAGAGGAATTGAGCACATCAGAATTGCATTGGTTGAACTGATTGCGCTATAAACTGAGACAGGAGGCTAAGGGATTATTTTGTTAAGAACTATCTGTAATTGTCAGTGTACAGGCTGCAGGCTATAGCACCACTAATACTCTATATGGTGTTTGACAGGCTAAAAATAGTTTTGATGCAGTTCATTGGAGGGCATAAACAATTGGTAAAAAGCAGATTTCCTTAAATCCTCTTAACTAACAATGCCATCAAATGTAACAGGCAACGAAAACACCTTTATATTTTATGAGAGGCATCAGCCCCAGGCAGGTATAAGCTATGCAAAACAATCATGAGTATGCAAACTATTTTTAATGATTGTGAAGATAAAATTTTTAATTTAAAATGACATTAATATGTACTCTTTAATACATATAGCTAGGGGCACAGGGAAATATATTTAAGGTTCTTTCAGATTTGATTTGCGTATACATATTTTTTTTTACTTTATATTTTTCTATATAGTTACTTTTTTAAGATTATATCTTAAAAAAAATACAAAGAGTACCAAACCAACATTTGGCTGTTTAGGACATGTCTTATCATTGACTAAAGCTAATGTGGGTTTATTAATGACACAATTTAATGATAGGCTACGCTGATATGTATTCATATGTGCTTTTTTTCTTCTCGTGTTTATAATTACAAATTAAGACAAAGCAAAAACAGTTGGCAAAATTCAAGCAAGTCTGAAAAAAATTTTTTTGCTGATCTGGTTGATTAGTGATCTGCACAAATGAAGAGGTAATGACTAAACGGAAAATTGAGCTTATGATGTAAAATAAACAAAGGCCAAGTTCAATTGATTTCCTTTCAACATGTCAACACTAATCAAGCTTTTCATTTGTGATCAAACAAGATGAAAACTTCTCACAATAACTGATGACCGATTACTCTCACCAAAGGCCTGGAGATATGTGCTTTCATTCACACAGCCTTTTACTAATGCATAAAATTAAAACCATGTTATACATCCTTTAGACCTATCATAACAGCTTTACTGTTTATCTACCCTTAACAATTACACTTGTTTATTTTTGTGTTGGTCTGGTATTAGATCTTGTTTTTTCCTTTTTGATTAAACACATTCAAAGCCACATTGCAATTCATAAAAATGCTCTCCTTAGTGATAAAAAAGGCCAAAACTTGATGTGAAGATGCGATGCAAGCCAAGAAGTCCGATACAGGTCGGACAATTAAATTCTTCATCACTATGCTCACCCAACTTTGGGCGAGCATATTCCTGTGTAAATAAAGTAAAATAGAACATTGTCACCAGGTGTATGAGTATGAGTGATGTCCCATATTTTGTATAAATTTGTTGTTGCCACTGCAGTTGTGTGGTGAGGATAACTTTGTAAAGGACAAACAGCATTCTGTAAAATATGGTGGGTGTCATGCTTAACATATCCACTCTTGGTGTGTCTTGGCAAACATTTTGTAGACTAATGTTTACTGACGCTGCTAATATCTTATGCTTGAAATCCCTAAGTCCTTCATAATATATTGAGGTGCAGTTTGTAATAGACTGCAGTTTGTGAAAGACTCCACAAGATATCAGCATACTTTTAATTTTGAACAGGGTACATAAGTTGTACTCTCATCATGCCCAACTTGATGTGTAACTGCGACAAAAACGGAAAAAGTGAGACACAAGGGAGGAATAAACTGCTTCATTACACACAATCAAATTTGATTCAGGCCACCAAAGTCACTATATCATATGTACAAGGCTGTTTACATGCTAAAAAAGTGACTTTCATCATACCAAAACTTGATGATGCGACTTAAGCGAAGAAGTCCGATACAAGTAGGACAATTAAATTCTTCATCACTCTTAATCAGAACTTTATAGTTTATCTTATAACACATGCAAGTGTAGGCCTACTTGAAGGCTGCATGGGTGTATTGAACTCTGAGCCCTCTGCTGGACATGACTGGTACAACCACCAACTCCCGTTGTCAAGGAACTGCGTCCTCCGTTGCTGTCATGGACGGACTATACACGGACAGGGTCAGGTGAAACAGCTAGAAAAGTGAAAACTTATTCGGTATTTTTCTCTCGTTTTTAGACGACCAGGAAGCCTGTCATCCTCCAGGAAAAGTCGCTGCGATGTGGACTCGAACATTTCCCTTAGAGGTTTATCTTCGCCCAGAAAATGGTTTAATGAGTTCAAACGGAGTACGGCGGATGCTAGCTTAAAAGGACCCAACAAGTTAGCGGCTAACGTTAGCGGCTTTGCTGGGAGCTGAACCTGTATGTTTGCCCGGTGTCAACAAGTTTCAGCAGCCTCGGAGGATGCAGTTTCTTCAAGACAACTTCTTCTATCACTCGTATCCTATAAATATTTAGTTTCATGTAGCGTTACTGTGGAGTCATGGAAATATGTATTACACCTTCACACCTGTGTTAAGACAAGTGAAGAAAAGGTGTTAAAATTAAGGTCCTGTTACCGCAAATTACAGTACAATTAATCGAAACTCACGTGTCTGTCCTTGAATTTAACTAAAAATGTGATGAAAAAATAACTTCTAATCATTTACTAAATGTTATCTGATGTTTCACCATGTAAATGCGGCGTTTGTATGTTAAGGTCTCATCGTTTGGCGAGCAAGATTTCTGTTTTTTACTCAGGTGGCCAGTATGGCAACAGTTTCTTGTCTTAAATTAATGATATACACTCTTGTAACGTTACCTTTATGGTTACCTGTATAGTGCGGATTACACTTACATTCAGTGCTATGGACGAAGTGCACTGTATTCAAATGACCTATGTAAAGGAATTGGACTGTACTTGGTGTTAAAATCAAATAGCGCGTTTAACCATTGCCGTTATGAATTACTGATATAACAGAACTTATTTTATGGCAGAGCCTGAATAATTTATTATAATTTAATAATTTAATAATGTTAATAATTTTAATTCTCTCATATTTAAGAATATATTTAGGTGAAACATAGTAGCACACTGGCATAGGTTTGCTCTCCTTAGCTACTGACTTCCAGAGATGCAAGGTTGGGAGCTGATGGAGGGCTGCAAGATGAGAGACACCTTTTGGTTGAAGAGCAGAGATTGTGCAGAACCCGAGCCCGCAAGTTCTCCCTGGAAACTAACCGACGCAGAAAGTCAGTTGTAGTGTCTTGCCACAATGCATGTTTGTTTTTTTATTTTAACCATAATAGGATGTTTCAAAACTGCAGTCTTCAACCTTAAAGTGTCAGAAAAATCAAGTTCTTTGAATAGCAGCATCTACCATTTCTTCCTGGAAGCAAATGCTGCTTTACTGTTTCGCTCTACACGCCTCCAGGACACACAGCTTATGGTTCTGTCCTCGGCTTAAAACCCTTTGAGGCATGGATGATGTTGACAAGATTTTGCAGTCTAGACCTGGAAATAGATCTGCTGGCCCAGGGGGTAACTGTAGGTTAGAGTCATGACTGAAAGGTGCCTCTCTCACAAGTAAATCTGGAATGTTAAGCACCATATGAGGCTTAGATCCAAATGCAGATATACATAACCTTCTAAATTTGTGTTTCCAAGATTAGCAACAGAGGCTAAAAGTGAGTATTCCTTTTTTAAACTTAGTTCAAAAGGGTAAGTTAATGCAAAGAAAGCTGTCAATCCAGGTTGAGTTTATTATGTAACTTTTGTTTTGGTCATTATTTCTTGAATATAACATTTTAAAAGTTTAACACATCTCTACTCAAGAGCAAAATTATATTTGTTGTCTTTAATGAACCACAACTTGAAGGAGGTGAATAAGGTATCCCTTAATATTACATGAAATGTAACTTGTTTTCATTATTTTAGAAAACAACGCCCAACAGACAACTTTCTTCTTAATGGCACTGACTATTAGAGTTGATAATTCAATGTTAAATGCATAGATATCTTTTATTCATCAGCACACTGATGCCTATAACCAATAACTGCATGAACTTGATTGACCCCACAGATGTTATTATCAACTTTCGTTGTGCACCCAGTATTGAGTGGAAGCTTTAATTTATTAATGACTATGTTGAAACATATCTAGTGGGATGGACTCAGGTTTCTGTATCTAAAACAAGACCAGTCTACATTTAATCAGCTATAGTGTCCCTCAGGTTCTCGCTCTGGTCTTATTTTATGGCTCAGGGCTCTGGAGGAAAGACGGAAGCAGTGGGACATGCAGGAGCAACGGCTGAGACAAAACATTCTGCAGCAACGCAGACAGAGAGTACAGGATGCAACTGAGCGCTTCCAAAGAGCCCATCTACCTCCTTCACAGAAAAACAGACCATGTTAGTGAAAATCTAGCGTATGCCTCTTTGAATCAAGGAATAACACACAATAGCGTTATTACATTTCAATTTGTTTGTCTGTGTCTCCTTTATGTTGTTTTAGCTTTTAAAAAAATTGCTCCAAATATTGAAGATGCACTGAATCAAATTCAAGGCGCATTAAGTCTATACAGCCACCAGTCATCTTTCATGTCCAGCAACTCTAACATAAGCAGGTATAAAGTCAGATTAATAATTCATTCATTCATTTCATGTGTCCTACATACTAAAAATAGCCCTGTCCCTATTGATGGATTTAAACCTCTTACTGCTACCTACTTTTTGTTGATATTTATGTCAATTAATTTAAAGTTGTCATAAGTGTTATTTGTAGCATTTTGTAATGGCTGGAGATGTTAATGCATTTTATTTATATTTCTCTTAAAGAAGCTGCACTCCCTCTCCTAAGCCTCCCACAGTTTCCAAATCGCCCCACCGCCAAGCACTTTCTGCTGTGGAGGCCTACACCAAACTGCTTCAGGAGCAGAGCATGACTTGGTTCATGAACAGTCAACAAACTGAAAAGATACAAGATAAACAAAGTGATTACAATTCACAGGTATGTTTTTTATTTTAATTTGAATGTCAAGGAAATTAAATGTTTTGCTAGCATCCTCACAATGAGCTTTTATTTCCCCTTGGTTGACTTTTTAAGGTAATAAAACTTTTATTGAAAACAGTAATCTCATTGAATGTTTTTTTTTATTGTTTTATGGCCACAGCAGAAATTGGCCAAAGGTTGTTAAATATCCAGTGTAGGATTCATTAACATTTAGTGATGAAGTTGAATCTAAATGGATATCCCTCTGCTCACCCTTCTTTTTCAAGCATTCAGGAGGACCTATGGTGGCTGCAAAACTGGTGAAAACCCTCTTTAGAGCTAGTGTTCAATTTGTCCATTTTGAGCTACAGTTAGAAACGTGGCCATGCAACATGTTGGCCATGAAAGTGGACCTGCTCCCTCTGTAGATACAAAAGGCTCATTTTAGAGTAAAGAAAAAACAGTAGTTATTTTCAGGTGGTTATGTAGGGATGAAAACACACTTATGAGTATTAATTCAGTTTGTATTTCTTCAAAGCAGAGGATAATTCAGATGCCTGTTTGACATTGTCATATTTTTTGATATCTGATACATTGTCATTAAAAATATTGAATACAGGCACATAAATTATTCATCTATCTATTCAGTTGTTTTCTACTCTTTGTTCTCATATTTTTATAGAAACTTCATAATAACATCACATGTTATCATAAAATTATGACGTATTAAATATACTTTATACATATACATGTTTGAGAGTAAAACTGGGGTTTACGAGGGCTATACAAGCACACCTCTAGGGGGCAGCAGTGCAACAAGTACAGTACAATCTCTCTGCTAAACAAGGAATACCCATCTTGTTTGGCACAAATGTCAGAACCTTCTATTTAAATGTACGTATAAATACTTGTCTTACATGTTGTTTTGTTTGTAACAGAAAATCTTGTTTTTTTATTTTATTTTTTTTATGTGAACAATTTAGGCCTTCATCAAGAAGTGTGTTTCCTAATGCAGATGCTTTTGAGTCTCATTCCAAAGATTAGGAAATTCTCTTTTAAACAAGCCTTAGATATGTTCAGAAACTTTATTTCCTTATTTTCATTCACTGTGAGCTGTTATCAAAAGCAGATATTCCGTGTTCAACATGGCAAACATGATGTAACCTAAAACATTTATGTCAGACACCTGATTTTAAATGACTAAAGAAACCTTAGTAGAGTCTTGTGGCCACCTGGTAGACAGGAGTCTGAACCCTGTTTTGAACCAGTTTGATCTAGTTAATTACCTAGATTGACTCTTTTACAGTTTACAGTAACAATTAGTCAACCACCGACTGTTCAGAACACCTACTTAATGTTTTTAATGGCTTTTGTGTTCCAGATAGTCGACTTTTCATCATGGAATCAAATTATGTAACACAGTTAACATGTGCTTACCACCCATGAAACTTCATTTTGTACTGAAATTGAAAAAGATACAATGAGTTCTTAAAACACACAAGAAATAATTTCTGAAAAGGTACCAGTAACCTACAAAACTCGTTTGGATTGGAGCATCTAAAAGATGGAATATAATCTTGAAAGTGTGTTTTAAATAGACAACTGGTTAAATAGCCTTGTATTTTTTTCATTCTCTTCCTATTTCTCTCTCCCTCTCATACATAAATATTGTTTATATGCACTCAACCCCCAGATAGATACACAGTAGATATAAGTCATAGTATTGTTTCTCCTCATTACCTCTGTTTATCTCCCAAATTTTAGGAAAGTCATCTATCTGATTGCTGTACTTCAGAGAGTCTTTCAAGTAAGGACAGTTTGGAGAATGAGGACCCCAATGACAGCACAAAAAAAGCACCATGTTCCTATTCATCATACTTGCTTGATTCAGAGAAGCCCCATCCAGGCCTAAGAAAGAAAAATGATTTGTATCAAACATCAGATGGAACTTCCTTCTCAACAGTAATGCTTCTTGGGGATAACTCAACCCATTCAGGAAAACTGCATGAACCTAAACAGAAAAAACAAGAGGATTTTGAAGGTTCTAATAGTAAGATGCACGTATCTAAAGCTTCTTGGGGCTTCACACCTGATGTGCAAATGCCTAAAACAGAGACCCAGTCTGCTCTGCCCAACTACAACTTATTCACTCTTTGTGAAGTTTTTAGTGCAGACCCAGAGCACTTTGATGTAAACTCCCCACAAAACAGTCCAAATGACAACACTATTGTTACAAATGGAGTTGCTCCTGGCAACACAGCACTTCAGACTTCATGTCCTAAACAAGAGGCTCTGTTGGACCTCAGGCAGCAGAGGGTCTACGATGACAGACAATTAAAACATCCATCAGCTACAGAAATCCTTTTGCCTGCCAAAAATGGAAACAGCAAAGACATTTTGTTTGGGACTTGCCCAAAGCCAAATATTTTTTTGAATGATAGCACAACAGATAATGCCTCACAAGAGCAGACAGGAAGAGAAATTCATGATAGGTCATCCCAGAAAGAGCCTAGTGCCTCCATAAACAATCTCAATAAGGTTTCAACCACAGAGCCTAAAGCTCAAAAGCCTAATAATATGGCATTGCTGCAACAAGCATGCTTGTCTAATATTCAGTCAGAGACTTTTAAGTGCCTTCAGCATCCTGAGGAGGAAGCACAAAAATTACCCGCTTCAGTGAAGACATCTCATTCAATGCATGAAGTCAGATTCATCAAAGGAATCCTTAAAAAGCAGTCCAAATATGTGTCAGGTGATACCACATATGTGTATGGTCCAGGAAATTTAGTTTTTGCTAAACAAGTAGCCTTATCGATCAAAGACAGTGTTGAATTAACCAGAACAAAAACGAAAGATATGCAGAACAACGACACCATCAAAAAGAAGCTGCGTTGGTATGATGAGGTACATGTGGAGAATGAGGGCAAAAAACAGGACTTAATGAGACAAATGAAAAGCAAGTCTTCCAATCCTTGTCAGTCAAGTAACAACAAGGACCACCAGCTGAGTATTACTACAGTCTCAGGGGCTTCCAAGCCGGGACCCAGCATGACCCCTTCAACCTCCACTAGTTATCACTTTACAAAGCAAGCGTGGGCAGATGTTGGGGTTCAAGTCAGCTTGCCCCAGGAACGAGCAGATGAGGTCAAGGTACCATGGAGCAGCACCAGGGCCGGTGGCCCCAAAGTCCCTCGGAGAGAGCGCTCTGCAAGAGCTGGAGGGGGTCCTGTTTCCTCACGAACTAGAAAGGGCACTGTCATACGACCTCAATCTGCCACCGAGGTGAGTCAGATTGCCAAAACCCAAGGGAAGATCATGGTGCCCCGCCCCCCTCCGAGGATGGAATCAGTGGAGGAAAAGACTCTGTACATCACTAAGACCCCATATGGTGTGGATCATGCAAGTGCAGACAGTAAACAAACTCTGGCTGCAGAGCCGGCCCTGCACAAGAATAACTCTGAATGCCTTTTCTCACCTTACACACAACCTGTAATCAGAACAGATAGCACTGTTATGTACACACTGCTGCCAGTCTCATATACCTGCCCTGTCTCAGAGGGCAATGCCAAGGGCAAACAGAGCTCAGGTCATCAGGAAACTCAAGGCTGCAGTAGAAGAAAAGGGATGGTGTACGTTGAAAAAGGCCTCTGTTTAAACTGCACTCCCACAGATGAGGAGATCTCACAGCTCTGGCACGGTGTCCGCAGTGCTTTGGCTACCAAGGACGGTAATGTATATTTTGGCAGACAGCCCCTCAAACAGCTTAGGCTTGGTTTGTGTGTGCAGAAATGTGTCAGATTCTCATGCCTCGATTCTTGAGCTAATTTGTTTCTTAGCATTAGCCATCAGACTTCAAATTTCAAGTTAACAGCTTGAGAGCCAGCAATATTCCAGTATACTGATCCCTTTTGTGCTTGATTCTTAACATACAATTACAATCTCAGTGACCCTTTGAGTCTGTCCTTTTATCTGACTATAACTGTCCTCACATATAATCACATTGAAAGGAAAATGCAGTAAATGAGCTGCATGATGTTTGTGTGACTGCCAATTTGCAATTTGATTTCAAGTTGTATAAGAATCCCAAAGAAGTCCTTTTACATGGAATGCTGTTTACATCAATGTGCCATGTCTTCTCTGGCACTTAGTGTCAACCAACACTATATGAATGACTAATTTATTGAAATGTATCTGTCTAACAACTTGAATTCTGTTCTCATGTTTAGATATTTAAAAGTCAGTTAAGTCCTGATTATGAATCTTGAGAAAAGGAAGTCAGTAATATTTGAAAGAAGAGGACCTTGTTGACTTTCTGCCTCACAGTGACTTGTTGTCTGCCCTGTCTTAAGCCCATGCAAATCTTTGCCGTGTTGCCATCAACTTTGATAGTCTTATCAGTTGACTCAAAGACATCACAGGTGTTACTGGCTTCTCTTTTATCCCTTCTAATGATGAGATCAAACCATGGATCGAAACCACATTTTTCCAGTGCTTTAAGAATACTATTAAGAATGCACCTTTATTGATTTGTTTCACTGGACTTAAATGCACACAAATAAAATAGCACCTGAACAGCTGAAAAAGATGAAAAGATCCAGGTTGAGCTACGCAATACAGACAAAATATTTCCCATTACTTGCAGTCTCAGTTTTTGCAAGACAAATAAGAACCACTAGCCAGGGAGATAATCTTTTCATTCATTTTGCATTTAGATCGCAAACCAATTAAAATTTTTTCCCAAACTTTCAAGTCTTATTTCTTAGTTTTGCAAACCTAGGAGTCAACTGCGTATGTCTCCTCAGTTTCACAGATGTCTTGATTTTAAGTGATCTTTTTTGCAAGCTTAAGATTTGATCAGAGATCCTTTTAAGATGACCACAGGGGCCTTGGCTCACCACAGGCCTATTAACACTATCATATATGCCAATTTAGACTTGTTTTTTATGTTATTTAAATGGTTTCAGCATATAAATCTTCTTTCAGCAAAAAATAAGCTCAGAAGACAGGCCCTGGAGAGTGGGCGAGTTGTGATGAAACCCTGTGTGGAACAGAGCAGACAGCCTCCTGGCTCAGGGAACAGAAGGTTTCCTCAGTCCTCTCAGGTACATGCATGTGGTTGCCCTGTGGGGAGGAAGAGAGAGAATAATTAAAGATCAGTAAATGGGTGTGTGTTTGAACTTGTCGAATCACTTTTGTCATCCCTTTTATGCTGTCCTTAGTATTGGTAAAACTGACTAGACACCACAATTTATGCTTCTCAAGACAAGACTTTCTGGATAGACTTGAGTTGTCAGTGTTTTTCAAAAATAAGCATTGATGCATAATGTTTTGCTTTAGAACTTGCTCTACCTGTTATTGTGCCATGTACCTATCACCTAAAATTTGTTGCAGTGTACTATAAGCTGGGTTAGTATTATGCAAGGTTAATCTATGTCTTTAATGTCTTAACGCGTGTATTTTTTCTACGTAGTCAACAAAACAGACCACAGAGCCAATCAAACCGTTCTCCAGTACTTACGACATGGCCTCTCAAGATGAAGGTATTGTGCTAAATGTGTTTCTATGTTTAGGTTTTCTCAAAGAGTTTAAGCAAACTTTTAATTTCAATAAACAGCAGTATTATAAAAGTATGTCTTGACTAAAGTTGGAATTTCTTAAGACTGCTCCTCTATACGTCTCTTATTTATTGTATAACTCAAAGGAACCCAAAGTTCTTAGGAGTATTGTGAGTGCCATTCTTAAACCTCACTGCAGTACAACAGGGACATCAGCTGTACAGCTGTGATTTACACATAAATGCAGAAAAACACCAACAAAAGTAGAGTTGAGTGGGTGAAATTGCGTGCCTTTGATGTGACTTTGCCTGCACTCTCAGGTTTGCAAAGTGTGTCCCAGTTACACCTGGCTGAAGTACATCCTGAAGGCCTATTGGAAGAAAGGGATATTGCAGCTGCCATGGAAACAGCCCAAACACAGAGGTCTGGAACAGAGCAGCAACACAGCAGACAGCAGGGACTCACCACCATTTCCTTGGAAGAACAGAAAATTCTGCGCTCTCTGGAAAGACTCAACCACCAACTGTTCTGTGAGCACTCTGTAAAGGCTGATGGACCTGGTTGTTGTGATCTGCATACAACAAAAGTGTCAACTTGTTGTCATTTCAATGCAGAATAACCACTCCTACCTGTTACTTTTTGCAGGTGTGCGGGAACATGTGGGGAGTAATACTGGCTCACGTGGTCTCATACTTACTGATGGACCCTCTGTAAGTATGAATTTCTAACTAACTTATTGCTTGTCTCAGCACAGAAGATGACTGTGAACATATTTATTAATTCCCTTCATCCATTGTTTTCAGACAGGTGAAGTTAAAGTCACAAACCATCACAGGCACCGAGCTCCCTCAACTAACAACCGCTCCCGACACCAAAAGAAATTCTGACATAAGGCATGTGCAGTCCACAGTGATCTTCCTATCAGTGCATCTTCTCTGTCCTGCATTATACTATATAGCCAACCACTCTATCATCCTTTGAAATGGGTTTAGTCTCCTTGAAAACTGAATATGTCCACTGGTGTAACTCCAAATTCTAAGAGATCCATTACATATCAGCAAAGTTAGACCAAACAGAATTTAGAAGTTGGTGTACTGAAATTGGTTTTGTATCTTCTCCATCTGCTTGAACTACAACACATTATCTAACCAACCTTTCGAGCTCTTGCTTAAACACCTTATTTTAAGTCAAATTAATAATAAGTAATAAGTGCCTATGAAAGTGATAATTAAATCAGTTTTTGTACTTAGTAATGAATGAACTGCAAAGTATACACTGTTGATATGCTTAAGATTATTTTTTTTTTAGTTTCAAAACAGCTTCTGTATTTATTTTATAAATTAATTTGATGAAAACTATTTTTGGACCGCATTTTCAGTGAACTGAATAAAGTTTGTTGTTCGTGTTTAACTGATAAATTAACTGCATCAGTTTGTTTGTCAGTGTTAGTTTTTTCTTAGCGATGCAGAATAAAAGAGTCAAGAATCAATAAATGGAATGAGAACTTGAAGTGGTTAGAGAAAGAGGTGTTGCAACGTTGAAGGTGTGTTTGTCTTTCTGTGATGGCTGCAGGAAGAATGGCTATGTTTTGTGCAGTAGACTCAACCTACTGGCTCAACAAGGTGAGCCTTTGCCAGAGGGCCTCTAGCCTTCTGTTGCATCTGCACTGAACTTTTCTCTTCCTTTAGGTCTCATTTCATTGAACAATTTTCTTGGATCAGAGCAATGTCGGTAAGCTTTGAGCCTATATTGATTTGATTTTAGTTGTCTGAATTTAAAAAAATGGTTATTAATAAAATGTTTCTCCATCTCCCTTGCAAAAAAAGGGTGCATAAGGAAAAAAGGCTGTAGGGTTTATTGATGTGAGTTCAGTTGCCCCTCCCTCACCAGCATGTCTGGTTTTGCCCCTCAGTTAGCCTGTTAAGACTTGCTGCAAGAGGTGCAGGAAGCCCAAGCTCATTTCAAGAGTCAGGTTCCCATTGGTGGTGAAACTTCTTTTGGTGTAACTGCAGGTTTCTGGTTTTATGCATGCATACATTCTTGAGTGTATCACCAACAAGGAGCTGTAGACAATGATGTGACTGTGGTGTCTCACTGTCATGTAGAGTCATGCATCAGTTCCGTTTTATCTTACACCAAAACTGAGAACAGACAAAGAATGAAAATATGCAAAGCTTATAGTATGTGATGATGCCTGCAGCAGCAGAGGCCCTTTGAGGAGTTCTGCGCAAAGAGATTATCTAGTAAAGAGAACAAACGATGTCCACTGGTTATTTGTGCAGGGATATCGATGCCACCTCCAAGCTAATGGGTAGAAGGTCATAGGAGAGGAAAAAATACAGACATATTATCTGGGTATGTCAGTACTTATCTTTAACAAATTAAAGCATGGCAGAAGGAAGAAATGTCCAGACCTTGACTTTGCCTTTCATCAACTGCATTTATTTCAGAACAATGTGCTATACTTATGAGCAATATTTAGATTAAAAACAAATTATCTTTGTTGAGGAGACTTCTCTTTCATAAAATCAGTCCTCCTTACATGCATTCATGAGTGAATAAATGTACAATAAAGCAAAACAGTAAGAGTTCAATTGTGCAAACTATCTGTTCTGTAATGGACAAACTTTTGTTTAGAATACTGCAAGTTGTCTCTAAAATCTATACCCTTTGGCCAACTACCATTGGCATTAAGAGTCATTAAACCATGAACACGAATAAGCTTAATAGCATTAAGCTTTTACCAGCACAACTCCCAGAAACTCAACATGAAAGGGTAAGAGTGCTGAAAATAAGGGAAGACATTTCCACGAGTGCAAGTTCAAGCTTGTGTGTTGGACTGTTGAGAAGCTTAATCTCACAAGTATTTTGTTATGTTTTGTTAGAGTGTGTGTAACATTCAATGAATGAGTTTCTGAACTGGCTTGATTTTTTTTTTTTTTTAAAACTGAAAAGATAGTTGAATACATGTAAAAAGATTAAATTGACCGGACAGGGGATTAATGCTATGTTCAACAATGTTGAATATGAAAACCATATTGAAAGGAAAGTTTTTAAAAACTGGTTGGTTTACCTTAACTCTCTCAAAAAAAATATACACGTTATGTACTACACAAGTGTGGCTTTCATAAGTAAGAGCACTGGTATAACAGGTACCAAATAAGAACAAAACAAGATTTTATTCACTGAAACTTAAAAAAAATATATGATAAAAACGAACAACTAAAAAATAACAACTTTGTGTTTTCTCTATTCATTAATTCATTTTGAAAGGAAGGCAGACAAAAAAGTGTATTTGAGTGAGGGAGAGGAGGAGAAAGAGACTGTTTTGCCTCTGTTTATATCCATAGACTGTATGTACCCTCCACAGACTGTAGGGGGCGACCAGACTCCCATCTGCCCGTCTGTCAGTAGCAACACCGTGCGTCACTATATCCGATAATAACACCAGACCAAAGCATTTCAAACAGGGAGGGCTGATATAAGCGCCCTGTCCCCCCCATGAGCTCAGATTGATTCAGTATAATAGAGTTGAAAAAAATAGTTTCTGTCCATTTTTTTTAGCATCCAGCCAACTTAGAAAGATTCAGTGGCTCAGGACTGATGAGATGTTGACCAAAAGTGACCAAACTCTACTAAGTGGGTGGTCCCCTCAAGGCTGCCGGGACACTGCAGTCCATCTCTTTAATGTGTCTGAGTGCGTTACAATGATGTGAAAATGACCACTTTCACCTAAACAATGGACATCTCTTGACTGGCAGCATGTGTAGCCGACACAAAATGTGCTATTCATAAATTAAAATATGTCGGCTTGCAGCACAATCATTGCACAGACATTAAAAAGTTTGCAGACAGCTGTTGCGTGAATTAGGATTGTAATCCTTTAATGCGCCTTAAATGAAAATGAATTTATAAGAGGACAAATAAACAGCATATTCCTGACAGTTCAATGTATAGTAGTGAATCACTACTGGAACCAAATACAATGAGGGCAGTGGAATCCATAACAAATCCCATAATACCAGGAACTCATAAAATGTAAAATACAACAAATTCAATTTATTTTGCCCATTTTAGACGTTTTTAATTTGAACTAAAATGAAATTAAATGTAAATTATTATAAAATAAATAAATAAATATATAAAAGTGAGTAAATCAACAATATAAAACTTGCATGTGTTTAAAAGAAAATATAAGCATGTGAATGTGACTGCCAAAGGGAAGCTCTGTAATCTGTTCATCAGGGCTTTACAGTGTCTGCAGGCATTTAATAGGGCTTCATAATCATTCATTCAGTGGATGTATGGGAAAAAGAGTTGAAACAGAGCCTCTGTATCCAAAGAGAGTGGATCTTGACAAAATGATTTCTCAATGGAAGAGGGGCCTCATTAGCATAACAATTGTGGGAACTGCATGGATCTACTTTTCATGAGCACTGTAAAAAAAAAAAAAAGAAAAGAAAAGAGCGAGAGAGAGAAAGAGAAATAGTACCATTATATATACTGATGAAAGAAGCTGTGGATTTGAATTGTTAATAATTATTAATAATTATTGATAATGATAAATATTGTTATAACAATCTATGCTGGGTCATCATACATAGCCAGAATGAATATTTTTAAACATAAATATTGAGAAGCCTAAAAAAACATGTTTAAAATACATAAACACATTTAAAACAGAAGTAAAAACGAAATTATTACTCAAGAATTCAAGTGACACCAATGCATAATAAATAAGCTTGTAAAAAAAAAGATCAGAGAAATTAAAAAAGAAACAGATTTTCCGCCTTAACTTAACGAAAAGTATTGCTTATCAAATTATAAGACACCGTTTTTCTTCTATTTACTTAACCTTCCTTCACCTTTACATTTTGGGTTGCAAATGAACCAAAATTCATTGGTTTCCTAATTGGACTCAAGCTGGAAATAAAAGGATCAGCAGGGGTCCTTGTAGTATTCAAGTGGTTGCCAGCAAAATAAGGAACTCTGCGGTGATTGTCCAGATGACGTAGGTAATGTGCAGAAATTATTATCTTATTATCAAACGATTATAAATAAACAAAAGCATAATTCATCGAGCAGATAGAGATTACTTGCGGAACTTCGAAGTGAGGGAATTTCAGCATTAAAAAAGGAATGTGTTATATCTTATTTGGACAATTTTCGATTTAAATGTATCGAATAGAAGTTTCATTTTTAATTTTTACGAAAGAGACTTTGGCATTCATAAGTTTTGAGGTCCCTGGACCCTCTCGGGCCCCTGGGCTACACTGACTGTACCTTTAAACACTCTTGTCCCAATTAAAAGCAAGCCCCGCCTCAGGAGCAGACATCCCATGAGTCATAAAGTTTGATGTCCTGCCCAAAGTTTAGACCCTACTGGAGCAAAACTTTTTTTTTCTAGAAAGTGAGCTGCGGAGATTTGTTCTACGAACTATGAATCTTTCTTGAAAAAGTATTCGCTAACACCTTGGCCGAAACGCAGAAAAGGTGGAACTCTTCCAATAAGCGTTTGTTGTGTTTTTCCGTCTTTTGTGGTTGCGTCTGCTTTTTTTTTTTTTTTTTTTTTTTTGGAAAAGTTGGGACCGGACGACAACATAGATTCCAGTGTGGAGTAGATATGCGCTTTGTTACATTCACAAGTATGCCAGCAAGAAACAACAGGAAACCGCTGTCTTTCACTGCAGATTTCGACAGCTAACACACTTTGGACGACAAGAAAAACACCCGACTGTTAAACTTTAGAATGACTTGGGATAACTTTTGCTGAGTGTCGTCGATATTTCCTGCTTTCCTGCTGTGTGAAGAAAACAAAAAAAAAGTTTGGGATTGGCTCGAACTTCTTTTTTTTGAAAGAGTTTCTGAAGGCGACATTTTCGGACGCAAACTTTTGCAGACTGTTTTGGGACAATGGATCCGAGCCAGCATAACCCTCCTGCCGGACACCAGATCGTCCATGTACGGGGCGACTCTGAGACCGACCTAGAGGCGCTTTTCAACGCCGTGATGAACCCGAAAAACACTATCGTCCCCCCATCTGTACCCATGAGGATGAGGAAGCTGCCAGATTCCTTCTTCAAACCTCCTGAACCAAAGTCCCATTCCAGACAAGTAAGCCCGTCCTGTCTCTCATCTGCCCCTTCCCAGAAATTACGATTAAAGCAAGGCCCATCCTGTGGGGGGGCTCAGGGCCTACAGTACGTGACTGGTACAGCAAAGAGTTACCTTACCTAACTTTGCAGTCGTTAATAACCTCTAGGATTAAACCACTGTACCTCCTAGAGAGACTTGATTTGTAATAACATACTAAAATGTAACATGCAGTTTTTTTCTCTCATTGGGGTTTTATTTGCACTGAGAAAAACCAGTTTACCCTGCTTTCTAACACGGTTAATTACAACACACTAGGTTCAGATTTCCCCACAAGCGAAAATTACATTGATTAAATCACTTCAGAATGTCAGTCAGAAAAGGCCCGTGAGGGCTGTGCGCAAAAGTTTTGGAGAAACCAAAATATCATCAGAGCAACTTGTTTGGCCTCAGCAGATGGCTTTAACGTGGAAAAACACCTTGATCTTTACAAAAAGTGAGATGAAAACAAGAAAATGAGTTGTCAAACTGGTTGAAGCCCCACAAGATAAGTTAATCTTACAATATAATTCTGTGTGTAGGCGTTTTGGTTTGATTGATTATTGTTTATTTATAGATTGGTATCAATAAAATGGGGACTAATCAAAAGGAGCCCGTAAAACCAAACTGTTTTGTTATGATGGTTTTCAAGTTAAGAAGCACTCGACTGCTGAATTCGTCTCATTTTACCCCCCTTTTCCCCTTTTCCTCCCCCTAACGTCCCCCACAACTGTTGCTTGTGGTCTCTGTGGAGTTTTGTCATCAGTGCGCATGCGTTGTTGTTCAGTAGCGTCTGCGCTCTCCTCTGTCCCACACAAGCCCTGGAACCCCCCCCCCCCCCGTCCCTGGAAAACAACATCAAACTAATGTACACAACACATGAAAAGAACGTGGCATACATATAAACTGATTATTACATAAGAAAAATGACTCAAATGTTAATTTAGAAAAATGTATGCAGACTTTAAGTCTACAATCATCAAACGTTTATTGTTTTTGTGTGGTGGACCTTACATTATGTTATCTTATAAGTACTTAAACTAGATTTGTTATGGTATTTGTATTACATACTCTCAAACTAGTCAGTTACATATGAAAAGATGACTGTAGAGATATATTTAGACACTCAAATTGTAGTCAAACTTATTTCATCATAACAGTGTCAGATGATACTCTGGCAATTTCTCTTAGAAAAAGTTACAGTATTTCTAAAGATTTCATTATTAATTTATTTGATTTGTTTTTGCTTTCTTAAATTTATAATGCGTCTGTTCCAACCCCAACACAGGCCAGCACTGATGCTGGGAGTGGGGGAGCGCTCACACCCCACCATGTCCGAGCACACTCATCCCCAGCCTCCCTGCAGCTGGGCGCCGTTTCTGGTGGTTCCCTCTCTGGCATGGCCTCAGCAGGTGCCTCCCCTCAACATCTCCGCCAGTCTTCCTATGAGATTCCTGATGACGTGCCCCTTCCCCCTGGGTGGGAGATGGCCAAGACTGCCTCTGGCCAGAGATACTTCCTCAAGTAAGTATGCCTGCCAACAATTGTCAACAGTGTTTTTTGCATTATTGAGTCATTGGAACCTGGAAAGTTTACAACTAAGGAGTAAGAAATTAGGTATCCGTGATATCTCATGTTAACAGCTCAACTATTTTAACCCAATAATGGAAGATTTATGTCTCTAAGTTTTAACCAACAAGACCATATTTGTCATGTCATAACCTCTTTTATTATATTTTAGAATTTAATAAGTCAAGCAGAATCAGTTGGTGATATGGTCTTATTTGAAGTGGTCATGCCTACCTTCAGATAATAAAGGAGTACATTACTTCTTGAGTATCTTCTTCAGGTTTAAAACAGATGTGACCAATCTCTCTGTGCATCCTGCAACACAAAAACAGGTTGACAACAATTTTTAAACCAAAAAAGAAGAATTTTTTTTTCTCTAGCTCAATCTAATGGCCATGACAGGTCCAAGTGTCAAAACCAGAGAAATGATTTTGAGATCTGACTCTCATACTGCTGCTCTGTTCAGTGTACATCATGCTGACAATAATTTGCAAATTTGCTACAGTGCACAATAGTGGTCAGTGTGCTCAAAAAGAGACAATTGAAATAGTTTAATTGTTGGTTATTAAATTTGGTGGCCCCTGCAAACAAGAGAAGTCTTTTGAGGGACTCTTGCTGTATGTTGTGTTCCTTTTCTTGGTCTCAGGTTTCAGTAGAAACAATGGATCATTGTAGCTGCCTCAGACAGCATTAGACAGACAGCTCTGCAAAACTCATCTGCAAACCAGCAGATCTCTTCCCCATTAGTGATCCAAAGTATACTTTTTAAGCAGTAGGTAGCAGGTATACCAGAGTCCTAATGGCCCATAACAAAGTTTATCAGTACCTTTTTATTGTGAGGGTTTCCTTTTTATTTGCTTTAACTTTCTAGTTTCTGTAATGCATTCACTCTGTAGTTCATCAAAAAAATAGGTTGAACTATTCATAAAAGTGACATCCTTTTTAACAATTCATGTTAAAATAATCTGCCCTCTGTAAAATGTTCCAAAGTTCATAAAATGCTAAGAAATTAATTTTTAGAGATTCTTTGACCTTGGGAGTTGCAATTCTTCCTCCTTTTTAATACAGAATGTTGTCAGTTTTAGAAAATATTACTCTCTGACACAAGATTTGGACGAACATAATAGTCTCAACTTTACTTGGATCAAAAAGGAGCTTTCACTACCAGATGTTATAAGGTCTCACATCTGGAGAACATCTGGCCTGTTTTAAGGAGGCTTGTCTAAAATTGTACAAAAAGACTCGGGGGTAGGAGGGAGAAAACATTCTCATATACTCTCCCAGGATCACTGCTGTTGTTTAGAAACTGACTGAGCTAATGTTCTTCCAGACAATGAAGCAATTTTGTAAACCAAATACAGTTTTCCAAACTAAACTTTAGACTTGTATAACTAAGAGCTTAAAAGCCTTTTGCACTAGTACGTTTTGTTGCCGTTTGTAGGAATACATCATGTATCTTTTAAAATCGAAACTGTAAACTTTTTTCTTTGTTACATAACAGTTGTGTAATTGTCAAATTTTGATTTAGGCTTTTCATCTGCCTTAATGTTATAAACCACACAGGACGGCAGAAACAGAATTACTGTTTAAGACTGATGGATCAGTCGTAAACTGTGTGAGAGACGAAATCTATGATTGCAGCAGTGAGCTTTGATTTAAAATAAGTGCATTAACTTGTAAACAAGACTCTAAATTTTAAATAACAACATTTTTGCTAAGCTTTTTGGAAGAGACAAACCTTCCTGGAACACAACTCAAATCTTTCATTATCACAAAACCAGGAGAAATCGGTGGTGACAGAGCATATATACAAACATACATTAATATATGCAGATTTTCTGTTTAATAAAGGTGCAGTGAAGCAAAATAGGACAAAATAGGACAACATGTTCAATTTTAGGTTTCCAGCAGTAAATCTTTCTACTAACAAAAAGAACTTACTCTAAATTTTAATAGTCAAACTCAAGCCTGTAAAAAAAAAGAAAGAAAAAACCCCTGTAAAGTCTACATATATGTAGCGAGTTGCTGCTTATATGTGTTTACAGTCAAGCAAAACTAATTTTAAACAAGATTTGGAAAAATTGTTGAGTCACTCTGTAAAGAACTGTGTTTCAACTGGCACGTTGTACAACTAGAGTAAGTGTACTACACAGTGTTTGTGTTCAAGTAAGGAAAACTCAAGGAGACATCTTCCATACACGGCACATCAAAGTGCAGATATTTGATCTGGAATACAGGCGGTCTTAGCAGAGCTGCTGGAAAAGACACTCCCCTATTTATAAACAGGGGTTGTCTGACTGAGACGTGTTGCAGAAGGAGTGAAGCAGAGCGAGAGAGTGTGTGTGGGTGGATGGGTGGGGGTGGGGAGTTCGTCACCAGCCAACAGAGCTGTGCAGAGAGTGGGGACTCACATTTCACTCAGGTGACCGCTGTTGTCCTTAGAGATCTATCAACTCAGGGTGAAAGTTTTTTTGTTTTTTTTTAATCTTTTTGATTTTGATTTATTTTGGAATTTCTTTCTGTTGTTAAATAGTACACTAGAGTCATGCAGTTGGGAATTATTGGCCTCTGTGAATTGCAGCAGTCCCACGGATGCCGATGTCCCACTCCCTTTAAAAAGCCAGGCTCAGTTTTGGTATGAATGGAGCCGTGGCGCTGTGATGGTGCCTCCTTTGTGTCAGTGGAGTTAAATAGCAGCCATGTGGAGATGACTAGAAGAGGGGCCAAGAGAAACTCCGACCCTCCCTTTGTCCCAGCAGTGAAACAGTGATCTTTATTCAGACCACAGGCCTGTTGAGACTCATGTGAGCCTTCCCAAAATAGACAAATGGTTGACATGAAGTTTAAAGATGGCGGCAAGAGAGTGCAACAGCTTTCATATGAGTTTTATCCAAGTGTCCGTCTCTTGTCAGGACAGGATTTTTGAACAAATTCAAATTCTAATTCAGTGATAATAAGTGATTAACCTAAGTAAATAACATTGCTGACAGCTTCACTTTTAATTAATAAATCATTAAATTTAATATTCATCCCCCAAAAAATGTATTTTTAACCAAATATTCTGATAATCAATAAGTTATTATAGTGATTTATCAGGAAAAATTGCTTAACTTTGTTTTCAGCTCCTAAATTGTCTGGATTTTCTGCTGTTCTCAGTTTTGTATCATTGTAAATTAGATTTTTTTCAGTGTCAAAATTTTAAAAAGTCTCCTCAGACTCTAGAAAGTTTGGTATGAACTCCTGAGAAAATCATTGGGGCTGTTACATTAAAAACAAAAACTCAAAGTTGAGAGAGGACTGGGAGAATGTCAACAAAGTCTGTTGACCTTTCCTCCTCTTTCTTCCAGCAGTTTGCTGTGGCCTTTGATTTATGACAGCAGGGGCAGGGAGGTTGGGTCACCTTGCTTGGTGCTGGGACGGGGGCAGGGCCAGTCTCCAGGGCTGGGTCATAAACTAATGAAGGTTTCTAATTTAGACACACCGGTAAACTAGGAGGGGTAATCACTGTTTCCGGGCGCTTATTAAATGCAGCTTTGAATGAGCTTTTAGTCCGTGGGAAGTCAGCCTTAAGCAGAGGAAAGCTTTGGGGGAGCAGCTATTGTCTGCCCTCAGGGGCAGGTAGAGCCATGTGTTGATGGACACTTTTGTCTTTTCTCAATTGGATTTCAAACTGTTTGGATGAGCCTGGTTTCCCACAACCAGAATGGCTGACAGAAGTTATTCAGTATGTAACCCAAACAGAGATTTGAAATAATCTAGTTGTTTACTGTTACCGGATTACTGCTATTTTATACTTCATACTTTATTAGAGGATACAACAAACATTGTTTTCTGTTTTTACGCTCTAAAGCTGCACACTCCTGGTTAACCAGAAACATTAAACAGACTGATAACTAGTCTAGCTTCAGTGTACAAGCGGGGCTTCCTGAACATCTGTTGCACTAAGTACAAGTCAAAGAGCTCCCTATGAGAGCAACAGAGATCAAAGTGTTAACTCAGACTCTTATGCTCTCTTTGTGTGCTCTTGATATCTGTGTAATACTGATTCGGACTATAAGCTTATGTTGGGATTTCCACTGGATGATTTTACCTGCATAGTATTATTTATCATGTGTGAGACAGAAATGTTTTGCTGTTGTTTTAAAATCCCAAACATGTTCCTATTAATTGAAGAAAAGCAACCATTGCAGTCTATTATTTTAGCCCTTTAAACATGGCAAGAATTGGATTGCGCAACAGATTGAGATGGATAGATCTGCAATAGGGGCTGTTTCACAATAAAATAACAAATGCCATGATTTCATGTCACTTTACTATGTCGTCAAACTACATCTTGTGTTTACTGTTTTAATTGAGAGACCTCTTACTGTCAGAATTTTATATTGCGTATTTTAGTATGCCATTTTCATGCATAAATACACAACAGAAGCATAATTGAATACAGGAATACCCATCGTATCCATTGTAAGACAGGCACAAATGCTGGGGCTGTTGAGCTAGAACATTTAATTTGGTCCACGCTCCTTGTCGTTTGCCTGATGGGTATGCTTTTTTAAGTTGACAGTTACCTGGCCTGCTACTCCCATTTGCACCACATTTGTTGTTAACATTGTGAATCACAGCAGTGTTGACTGTCAGTCCATTATTTACAAAGGATTTCAGTTTTTTGTCTTGGTTACTTCTGATCTCATACAAAGTACCTTATGTAAACACACACTATACTGCCTAAATAATTCAGTAGCAGCTGTTATCTAATTTGCTTCAACTTAACTTGAAGGTTTAAGTAATAAATATTGGAATTGGATTTCAAACTAGGCTACTCGGCCAGTCACAAATGGTGCTGGGAAGACTGAGTTGTAAGCCCGCGTGAAGCCCTCATTTGGAGCAACTTTGTGTTTGACAAACTTTTGGTTTATTGACCACACACAGACAAGGCCCCTCCTGTTCAACTGGGGCCTGTCAGCTCAGTACACAAATGGGACTGTGAGAAAGTCAGACTAGTGTTTACCAAAGTCTTGATGTTACACCTCTGTCCCAGACATCAATGCCTCCACTGTCACTGAGGGCATCTCCACAGAGATGTAGTATCTGAGAAGTGGACCCTCTGAGGTGGGGTTTGGAGTTCCCAACCGTCTCAAACGATAGAACCTAATGGGAAACAAATAGAATTGTTTGTAAAATGTAGGAACATTTGTCGTTAGGTGCTCCATGCATATGTTTTTACATTTTTTATTATATGAGTCTAAGAATTTACCCATGAATAACAAGTAATATTTAGTACTTAGGTCTGTATTGTGAAGTCAACAGAGTGAGCCCAAGTTTTTGCCAAAAAAACGAAGCAAAAAAACAGAACAAAACAGCAACATGTAAAGTCCTGAGTCAAAAAGCTGAAAACTAAAGTACTCAGTCAGCTGAAAACTAAATAAAACTAATCAGTCTTTTGAATTATTTTTTGAAATTAAACAGCAGTACAACTGAATCTTCTGGGATACAATCAGTCCTGGAGCTTTGTAGATTAAATGCTTCGTTAAAGAAGTATGATAAAACCAAGCCTCCTTCAAAGGGAAACTTAAAGCCACAATAGGGTCACAGAGGTTGCCCCAATAATCTCTCTTGATGATGTCCTGCTGATAGAGAGGCAGCCAGGCATCCCCAGTCAAACAGAGTGGAGATGGTCATCCTCATCTCAGAGGCTTGATTACATCTGGCCTCCCTCAGCGTGCTCTTTAGTCATCCGCTTCAACCACCTTCCAAGCATATACTCCCTGGGTGGACCCACTGCGGCCTGAGGATCCCATTTTTAACATTTGACAACTCAGCTGTGGGGCGGGTTTCATCATAGCTGCACTCCTCATAGCTTCACTCCCCTTTTTTACACCAGAGAAACACAGCTTTTGATATCTGGCTTTGTCAGACAGTTTCTTTGGAAAAAACAGTCAATCTGACCTCCAATCTGCTGCTTTGATCTGCTGTTTTGGCAGGTAGCAGAGCTGACTCTGAGACATATAAACCACAGAGCAGACTTATTTTTGGATAGAAAATTCTCCCAAAGCCAGATGTAGATGCCACAGTTTTCATGGATGTAAACAGGCAATCTCTGTGTTAGGAAGTTTGTCATGCTATTGTAATCAGATGAGGTCTGTGAAACAAAACATGTGCATCTCTCATATGTTCACCTAGATTTCTAAAGATGTTCAAGTTCCTTTAGAATCCTGGTCCATTAAAAAAAAAGTGATTAAGTCATGCTCTTTTGATATCCATTTATCCAATTATGGAAGTTTTGTCTTGAATGGTCTTAGAAAAAAAATATCGATACAAATCCGCTTGTGTGATCAGCGCTGAACAGATCAGTTGAATGGCATATTATTTAAGCAAAGTCAAGTTTAGCCTTTATGTGAAAGGTCCCCCTCCCTCCTACACAGCAAGACACATTATAAATAACGCTGGCACAATAAACGCCACCTTGATAATTGGGCCATCAGTCAAGGAGATGTCAAGTGCCTGGGTGGATCAAGAGTCCTACTCAGTTGTCTGCTAAACCACATTCGACCATGATGGCAGTTTGAGCAAAAATGAGCCAGTATAGCTCCAGACTGAAGGCAACCAAACTCTATAATGGCTTCATGTTTAAAGGATGTTACTCTTTTATTCTGTTGTTCACGGCCTTCAGTGACTGTTTCGCCTTAAGAAGCTAATGATTATATGTCATCTTTAGTCTGTACTACAGAGTGCTGAACATCAAAATGAGGCCATGTCCACAATAATGTAGAGGCAATAACTTTTTTTTCAAAGGTTTTCGATTGTCATCCACAGTGGAATTTTCCACTTAAAATACTTACAAGAGTGATTGAATGTAAAAGAAATGAAGCATTTAATTCTTGCCTTCTTTTTGAGCATAAAACAGTGCTTTGAAAATTGAAGAAACCACTTGAAAGAAATGGTATAAAGCTGCCATCTTATCTCTCAAAGCTAAATTTTGTAGTTTGCTTTTCGAGGTAAAGACTGCCAGTTTGAATCAAAATCAAGCTCAACTGATTCTATTGGAGCTAAGATTTAGTGGCAAGAAAAATGTTAACCACTCTTATGATCTTGGCTCTCCGTCTCGTCAAGCCAACCAAAGCAGTTCTTCATAAAGGTAGAAAAGGATAGATAGATAGATAGATAGATAGATAGATAGATAGATAGATAGATAGATAGATAGATAAAAAAGATAGATTCACTTGAAATATCATCTGACTGTTTTGGTATGTCAGTCTGGAAACAGCCGTTCAGAAAACATTACACACAGCCAGTTTGGTCTATGTGCACTGCCCTGCCCTGGGGATGGAGCCTGGGGGAGGGCGCGGTGGCTGTCCTGCTGAGCTAGCCGTGGTGTCAGAGACGTGTAAAGACAACACCGAGCAGTTGTGACTGTCGAGGTTGCAGATCATCAGCAATTCCTAACAGCAACTGGTGGCCTCCAGCCGTCCCAACAGTTGCCATGACATTGTTTTGTTTTATGTTTCGCCTACAGGAAGCGGTGTATGGCCCGGGCCATATAGGGTTCGGGGCAGGTTAAGTGAATGGATTATCTTTTAGTTTTAAAACCCGGTGATGAATTACTGGCACCTGGTAATTCATTTACTAGTTCTGTGAGTTCCCACATCCAAGCTCTTTGAATACAGTGCATTGCTCACTTGGAAGCGCTCACACTCTTTGGATCTTACCACAGGCTTTTTGATTATAATCTCCTCGGTTTTAGAATTGGAGCTTTGTTTACCTCTGTTTTGATTGATTAGAGCTACAAAAGTTAGCCTCCCAAAGTAGGATTTGATAGAAAATTCAATAATTGTACTTTCATCTGTGCAAAGAGAGATACGGTTTATAATCAGAGTTCAGAGGCTTTAAAGTTGTATATTTCCATCAGTGTTTTCCAGTCTTAGCCTTTCTGTCGAGCATTGATGTACCAGGATGTGCAGGCCTCTCATTTACGATAAGCCCTCCCTTCCCTTATCCCAGTGCTCTTCTCCCAGTCTCCTCCCCTATTCTCCCCTCCCTCTGTAATAAATGTCATAGTTTCCAGAGTGGGAAGGAGGCAGCGAAGGGGGGTAGGGCGGGCGCTCGGCGTGTAACAGGACCACAGCAACTCATGCAGCCAAAGGAATTCAGAGGGATTGCTTCTGTAGATGTTTTTTTTTTCCTCTTTCACTCTTTTTTTTTTCTTTTCTGTAGTTGTCTCACCCCGCTCCCTGTGACCCTTCTTTCTCAAGGGGGCCCCTCCAATCTGAGCAGTTCCAGCTATTTCGTTGGTTTGTGGTATTTGTATGTGTGAGGGCTGGGGGAGGGTTTGGTAGGGGATTTGGCAGCTCCTTTGATCAGTAAAGCATAAACAAGAGGGGGCTTCAAAATGGGTTGCATTGTGTGGGGGGGAGGAGTGCTGAGTCAGGTCCTCTCGCTCTCTGGCCTGGGACAGAGAGCAGACAGGCAGGCTGGGATTACCACAGAGGCCAAGAGAAACTCTCTGAATCTCTCACTTCAGCCAGCTGTTCCAAAATCTGGACTAATGGTGCTTTGGGATTAAATTAGCAGTGAAATGTAAAGAATCACAGTGGGTGGAAGAAAACATCCAGAACATGTCATTTCTGCAGGGTACAATAGAAAGATTGCTGAGGTTAATATTTAATTGCACTATGAACAAACATTTTGTTTTTGTTATGTGTATTTAAAAAAAAAAAAAAAAAAAAATCTGCCGCTGCTGCAACACAAACGCAAGAGTTGTGGTGTTGCACAAACAAGCTACTGGAGTTGGGTGCCTATTTGTTTGGGGTGAGGAGGGGGTGTCTTAAATGGGATGTTTCAAAAAACAAAAAAAAAAGAACAAGTGAATAGTGGGGTTTTAGGTCGTAGCTCAGTCTGTGCCTTTGTCAAGCAGGTGAAAGCTTTGTAAATGTGGCGCCAGATTGTTAAAGCCCCTGACACTCCACAGTGTCCGAGCCACTTCCAGGAAAAAGGACCCCCTGCGTTGAGCCCTGGGACTGACCCTCCCTCAATAGAGAGGGTCCTGCTCGGGAGAGGAGGGCTTCCTGTATTAGCTTTCCATCTTAATCAAGCAACAAGTACCAACAAAGCACTAATTATCAATGCCTTCACAGAATGCAACACAATGCCCCCTCCCCACCCCGGTCCCCCGCTCCTGTCCCCTCAGCAAAGACGAGCCATAAAATAGATGGAGCAACATTGTTTGACGTTACAATAGTTGTTTTGAAACAAATCATGGCCTCTTCCACATTTTCAAGACGAGTGTTCAAGCTTAACCATGACAGATAACAGATGTTTGACCTGATTTATTTTTAGTCGTCTGGTATATTGTTTGGTTTGTCTTATAATTTTGTTTTAATTAAAAACAAGCTGTGGCCTCGGTTCAGGACATACAAGTGAGTTACACTGAGAAACAAGAATGAGATCCTTGTGTGAATGTATGTTGAGCTGTGGGTTCAGACTGGGTCCAAACAGACACAGCTGAGCCTGGCTTCCTGTAACAGTCATCGTTTACAGAAAGCAGGAGCTAGATTCAGAGTTTTCATCAAAGAGCTTGTTGAGCCGGCTCTGAGTCATCAGTTCCTGTATGTGACCTGCTGCTTAGCACTGATATGGCCTCTGGTTTGAACTCACTACTGATCACTTTTGGTAACTTTTCTGACGTAATTATTTTTGATTATTTTTGTCTCCTTACAGCCACATTGATCAGACCACCACTTGGCAGGATCCTCGCAAGGCCCTGCTTCAGATGAACCAGGCTGCGCCGGCCAGTTCTGTGCCAGTCCAGCAGCAGAACCTTATGAACCCAGCCAGCGGTGTGTATATGTTAACTTTGATACATTCAGGGTTCACTATAAAAGCATAACATGTCCTGTATTACAGAAAATGTTGATCGTATTGTGTTGTTTTAGCATGAAGGTCAGAATTCTTCCCTTATTTCTAGGCTTTTTCTTACTTTCACACACATACAGTAGAAGTCAGTGGAAGCCAGAAGCAGTCGAGTCTAGTTCTTACATGTCACTAAGACTCCGTGTATCTCAGCTCAGTCCTTGCAGTTGGAATTTGCCCTAGGTGAGGTAAGACTGAGGTAGAACGTGACAGGTCCTGTCTGACATGTTTAGGAGCTTCCTGACTCGCAGATTGAGTTCACAGATGAAGTTTCTGTATTCTTGAATCATTGCTGTTCAGTTTGTTAACTGACAAGTTAATCTAAGTACAGATAAATTAATAAATGCTGACAAGAAGACTTATTACTTTTTTAGTGGCAGACAACATAAGATTTAGTACATTCTCAAAGATGGAAAAAGAGTGAGCGGCTTTTTTGTCTTGTTTTTTTTTTCTTGTTTATTTTGCCTGTAAGTGCACATTTAGAATAAATAACTGATAATAACTGCTTCCAACTAGGAGTATCTGCAACTACAGTAAGCTGTTGTTGTGCCAAATAACACATTACTCAATTATTACTTATTGAGTAATGTTGCTTTATGTCGTGCAGTTATGTCAATATAGAGAAATCTGAGCAGTGACAGCACCGCCTGCATGTCTCCAACCTCACTGATAAATATCATCCTGCAGGTCCTCTCCCTGACGGCTGGGAACAAGCTATTACATCAGAGGGAGAAATATACTACATTAACCACAAGAATAAGACCACATCCTGGCTTGACCCACGACTTGACCCACGCTTTGGTGAGTTTGCATTGACAAAGTATAGTTTAGCTCTTTATTTTATTCTATTTTATAAAATACCAGTGTTGTTCTATTTTTTGAATAAAGTAGCTGTAAAGTTATAATTTTATTTATAACTATGTTAAAGGCTTAAATGAGAGAAATTAGAATGCCCTGTTAATGCTGCCAAGGTTGTCTTGGATTTTGTCAGGTCAAGTCAAATTTTATGTACAGTTTATAGCGCCAAATCACAACAAGAGTTGTCTCAAGACACTTCACAGACTTCACAAGTCTAGACCACACTCTGTAATTCAGCGTATGAAGCCCCAACAATGACTACAGTTTACTTTCTCCAGTAGAAAGCTCAGACTCATCCATAAAAGATGCATCTCTAATGTGATAGTGAGTTCAACTTTGTATGATTCATTGTTCCTTTAACACACAGCATTGTTGTGGGTTGAGTAGTCATACCACTGGTTGTAGGAAACAGATTTCACCAAAACCCCCACCCTCAAAATCCACACCTAACCTTTTGTCAGCCATTTTAGTGTTGGAGCAACAGCTGAGTTGGCCATTAATCCCCCAGGCCAAGCTAAAGTTTGACAGTTAGCTTTCAGTGTGTGGTGGTCAGGGTTGGTAAATTAGTGACAGGTCCAGGTACATGTGTTGCGACTTTGCTGTGGCCATGGGAATGAGCTAATCCTTCTGCACTATGAAGACTTCCACAGATGAATTTTCCTGCTTATGTCACTGTGACTCATTTACGCTTCAGGTGCCATCCCTTCACTGCAGCAGCAGCAGCAGCAGCAGCAGCAGCAGCGTTCCCCAGGGAAGCTCACCCTGGTTCACAAAGGCAACATGCGCGAATCAGCACGCAGGCTTTTATCCTGTTAAATGTTAGTGTTACTTTTTATCGTGCCTGGGCACTCAAAGGGCAGTTTTTCTGTAAGCAATTGTGTGTGCCGCTCTGTAAAGACAGGCAGGAAAGTTCAAAACAGAGTTGTAAGGGGAGTGAGGCAGCTGGGAGGAGATGGCAGCTCTGATCGGCAAACCTCTTTGAAGATTTATAAGTCTTGAACACACAAGGCTGCTGGGCCCCTGAGAGCGAGTGAAAGGCAGAAAGAGACCATGTTAACTCATGATGTGCCATCAAACATAATTTTGTTCCACAGCAGATACAATCTTTTCTGTACTTGCTCATTTCACAGGCTCATATGTATACCTTTACTCCTTATGTTACACATTGTGCTGTTATTCGGACCTCTTGGTCCTTTGGATTTTGGAAAGACTTTAAAAGGTTTCTGAAGTTAAGTCACTGCCAAAAGGAGAAGCCTTTTTTTATTCTTTAGTTGTTGTCTTTTTTATCCGTAGTGTTTTTCCACATTTGTGCATAGAAATGGCCTCCACTGCTTCAGAAACCTTTATACTGCAGCTATGTAGGTCTCCAATCATGAGCCAGCTGCTTTGATAATGGAGGCTAATTTGAGCTTTAAGAAGAAAAGCAGCGGAGCGCCTTTAACGGAGAGTTGTTGCCGGCTGGCTTTCCCCTGCGTGAGGCCCAGTGCAGGCACAGCCCCATTCTGCTGCAGCTCCAGACAGACTTGAATCTCTGCCAGGCCTCTTTATTCTGTGGTCCAACTCTTAATCTGTTCCAGACCTTTTCAGTCAAAGAACTCCAATGTGAGAGGGGAGGTGGGGGTGGCGGGAGGAGTGGGGGAGGGCAGGGAGAGGCAAGGCGAAAGGGGAAGAAAGAAAAACGGAGGAACAGAGGGAAAATGCCGACAGGATAAGCATGCATCCTCTTTAAGATCCAAGGAGGTGGTGAGCAGCGTACGAGCCATGAGTCCACCGTGGCTGAGTTCAAACGGGGGCTGGCCTGTGTGGATATGTTGTTTTCTGTAATATGTGCTACTCCGTATGAACAACAAGGAGAACACAATAGGGGGACAGTAGAGAGCAAAAAAAAAATAAAGGCCAGTTTCCTCTGTGGGTCTAATGTTTTGTTTTGAATGTACCAGACTCATAGCTACATTATCATGTCATGTGATGTTTTTCACTCCTTGCTGTCTGAGCACTTCACCAGAAAAGTTGGCATCTTACTGATGATGTCACCACCATGAGATACTCATAGTGTGATGAGCTAGCATTAGCCAGTTGAAAAGTCCTGTTTATGTTTTCTCACTTAAAACAGAGGGGTCTATCTGTTTGAGTTTTATCTGCTGACATTTTGGAGATTTCAACTCCTGTTGAGACATATCTTTTGAAAAACTCGACTGCAACTTATTTCAAAAACAAAGTCATGTTTACTCTGTATGACCCTCTGACCTCGCTTCCAGCAGTTTTTTATTAGAATTAAGTCAGCGTGAAGTCATACCTTTTGACTAAGATTGAACTGACTCTTCAACAGGAACACTCGGGTGTGATTTTCACACAAATTGCAGGGATAAGCTATGTTTGCATTTGAGTTTAGTCATTGAGTATATTGCAGTGTATATTGCAGTTTTCATTGAACAGGTAAATCTAACACAACCTCCAGTTATTTCAGCTGCGTGCTAAATTCATTCCCACATATGCTGCACCGCAGCTTTATGACTGACTCAGTTTTTTTCCATCTCCTTGCCGTGCAGAGCCAGGTCAACCCAGGCTGGCTTTATTCAGACCTGACTTCTGTACAGGATGATAAAATCAGTGTTTGTATCGCATCCAGAACTGTTTCTCCACTTTGCTTATCTAAAGGCTAGAAACACAACACCTTCCCAAGGGGCCTTTTTTAAAAACTTGTTAAATCGGCGGCAGACAAATATTTACAAAGCCTTCAAAGGTGCTGTGTCCCAGCCACATAGAGAACTTCCCATAGCTGGCACACCATCAACTCTACCTGCCCCAGGTGATCTTGTGGTGTAATATGCCTGCTGGTGTGATCGTCTGATAAGGGCCTGTGTTGCTGGCTCGTTGTGTTGCATGGGTGCGTGAACAAGACAAAAGGCAGACAGCATTAACTTGTCTCTTATCTGTCGGACCCACCAGCTATCACCGCCCATATGTGCTGCTGACTTGAACCGCCCCTCCAAAAAAACACACCTACGCACACTGTCTTCTGGCCTCCTTTAATGCTATCACGCTGTCCCTGAACTGAACCTGTCCTTCGCCCGTATCTCACGCACAGATGTAATACCCTGCTTCAGTATGCCCAGTGTTTATGCATAGTTGCCCCAGTAACATTGGTTACTGTTGGCTGTTTGGTCTGTGAGGGAGTCCTTGACTCGGTCCTGCAGCTGTAAGACTGCATTTGTCAACACACAGTCTTGTGAATCAGTTGATATCTCTCCATGCGCACCCACACCCCTTGATTTTTAACACCTTCTACTTAAGAGTTTACACCTTAAAAAGAATTTCTAGCTTGGTTATTAGTGTAGTTCAGGCCATTTACCAATGATACGATGGCCTACAACCGATAAGATGTTGGTATTAATACAAGAAATTCAGTTTGGGTGAGAAAGATGAACAGGTGGTTGATCTGGCTGTTGTAAACAAGTCAGCTTTTACCAGTAATTAAGTTAGGTAGGTCAAGCTGAATAAGAAAGTCTGTCGTAAGCTTTAATAGATAGTTGATGTAATAATTATACATCAAGCTTTCATTTTCATTTCCAAGTCAGTTAAGTTGTGTTTTTATTGTTTCTTGCCCTCTTCGACTGCCTATTTACAATGTTGGTACATAGTATGATTTCAATGTTATTATTGAAAGAACTGAATATCAAAACTGGGGCATTAAAGATTTTTTACTTAATTTTGACCCTGAGTGCAATACTTTTTTTTTTTTTTAATATGCCCCCCTCTTTTTTTCATTCGTGCCCCTCTTCAAAGCTCAGGCCTTAACAAATGTACAGCTGCTGACACGGCCAATGTGCACCACCTATGGCTTGAGAACAGCTGATGGTGCCCTGATGGTGGAGTGATCCGGCTACAAAAGGCCTCAGTATCTGCCAAAGATAAGAAGCTGAGAGAACTAACACACACACTCACATGGCTTCAGTTGATGTGTGTGGGAGAGGGAGTGGAGGCGGCGGCGGCTCCGTGACTCTGTGTGTGTGTGTGTGTGTGTTTGTGAGCATGAGTATGTGCAGGGGTGGGGTAGTTGGGGGGAGGGAGGCAGTGTCGACAGAGAGGGAGGGTGGTAGGGGTGGGGGGGAGGCAAGGCCGGGCAGGGCGGGGCCTCCAGAGCTTCCCAGGGAGAGCCCTGAGCCACGTTCATTCAGCTCCTGTGATAGTGTAAACAGACAGTGATTGAATGGTGATGAGAAAGGTGCCGGGGCGGGCAGGACAGCACAGAGAGAGAGAGAGACGCAGCCCCGCATGAAAATCGTGCCCCTGTCAAGGCTTTGTTTTGGTTTTGCTGCTTCAAGCGCATAAGCAAACAGCGCTCCTCATTGGTTCCATTACTGTTACACCCCTTGTGGTCAAACACATTTGCTTCTCTTTTTCTACTACAGTGATAAAGCGTGTGACCTACTTTGCATGCATAAATCGCTGCAGTGCTCTGCTGCTTTTATGCTCATGTTTATTAGGCCCACCCTCCCTAGAGTCGAATAAGAATGACAAAGGTTTCACTTAGGATTAGCTGTGATTTCAATACGCATGTTCTGATATTGTTAACATGTAGTTAGGTTGTTAGGGCACAATGCAATCACATGTGATCAATGAAAGACCTTTGAAACTGCAGCTGACAGCAGTGTGGTGTTAACAGAACCTCACTTAGCTCTATTTAAAATGAGTGCATCTAAATCGCACACTGCTTCACATTGCGTTTTATTAAATCAGCTGGACTGGACGCATCAGACTGGGGGAAGGAGGCAGTCAGTCTTAAAGGGATAATCTCTGATTTGTTTAGAAGGAAACAAAAAGCACAATGAGAGGATAAGTCATAACTGATGCAATGTACAACACACAACTAACAAAGCCTGTCTTAGTCAGTGAGTGGGAGGGGATCAGGTCTTACAGG
Organism: Acanthurus leucopareius; assembly: GCA_029814765.1. Lineage (NCBI taxonomy): Eukaryota > Metazoa > Chordata > Actinopteri > Acanthuriformes > Acanthuridae > Acanthurus > Acanthurus leucopareius. The sequence goes on along the minus strand of JAQMCX010000055.1, from coordinate 3,780,785 downwards.
AATAGTGGTTGTGTCAGAAACTAAGTGGAAGACTTGTGTTGGGACATCCCTTGTCCTACACAACCTGCTGCACTGGATATGCTCTTTTACAAGTTCAGCTTGTAGAAAAAAAAAAAAAACTCAAGTTGTTAGTCTTGTTATGCAGCTGTAAATGCAGCCAAGCATTAAAAGGTGCAGTTGCAGAGACACTGGTGTATTTAAAGACCTCTGAGGATCTTATATGTATTATTTTAACACTTAAAACTTGTTAAAACTGCACATATCTTTATGACCTTAACACAGTAGAGAGGATGCAGTAGACAAAGATATCCTTTCACACTTCATTTGAGTAGTAACAGATTATAACAGTTTGCACAAAATAAATTTTACTCTTGAATTTGGACATCTTTGCATAGAAAAAATAAGTAAATTAAAAACTACTTAAGTAGCAGGAACTGTTGTGTTTGCACTGATAGTAAATAATTGAAATCACCAGTTTAATATATTGTCCTCTATAGTTCCCGTGATACAAAGCTAACACACATCTTTTCTACAAAGTTTATATTCGCCACCAACAGTTCCAGTATGAAAGTTTGAAATAGGCACTGCGTATTACAATAACCGCAGCGACTGACTTGAACTCCTCTCTGTCTTTTCTGCAGCCCTGAACCAGCAGAGGATCACCCAGAGTGCTCCAGTGAAGCAGGGAGGACCGCTGCCTCCCAGCACCCACAGCGGAGTCATGGGAGGCAACAACCAGATGAGACTGCAGCAGATCGAGAAGGAGAGGCTGAGACTGAAGCAACAGGAGCTGCTTCGACAGAGACCACAGGTCAGGAATTAAGAGTGAAAGAACTCTAAAGAAACACTCAATGGCCTTTTGAGAAGCACTATGGCCTGATGGAGGACAAACTAACTAGTATCAAAGGTCACAAGGTCAATATTTTCAGCATGTATTAATCAGTCCAAAACCCTGGACCTCTACCTGCTCACTGGATCAATGAGGAAGTCAGAGTGATGTTTATGTTGTAAAATGTGATGTACATCTTAAATAGCCTTTAAATATGAGTCATCATTCGTATGTTTAGCTTTGGGTCTCAAACCCCTTTGATCCGTCTTTATTGTCACACAACCCTGCAATGAAGTTAGTATGAGTCATGTGTGGTTATTTTATCACTTCCTAACGTTGATGTGTCACTGCAACGCCCACACAGGGTGGTGCCGTGGAGTCCAGTAGTTTACTCAAGGCTGTGCCATAACACCAGAAACAGAACTTTATGATTATGAATGAGGGTGCAGGAAACATTGTTTACCATGCCATTGAGGAGTTGTTTAAAGTTCAGTGGAGGAAGTGACCTCAGTGTGTACATGCACCAGGCTGTGGAGGGAAAAGATGACATTTGGACTGTCCTAACTGAGAGTCCTCAGAGTGATTGCAATGTATGCCTGGTTATTGTCAACCATCTGGGACGTCATGTGAGGAGGAAATCCGGTTTCCATAATGGGGTAAAGGATTAAAAGAAACCTGGATCCACAAAATTCTTGGATTTCTTAGCCATGTGAAGCCTTGAACTGGTTTCGGACTTGTTTTTTTTTAAGTCTTTGTGCATGTAACAGAGTATTTGAGGGTCCTATTATAAAGACTTAAAAACTCACAAAATCAAGTAATCAAATAATTTACACAAATGACTTTGACAGGTCTCAAAAATTGACTGGATTATGAAGTTCACGTTACTTTGCTGATGTTTAAGTAGGTCCAGTCTCTCTCTTCAAATCTGTTTTTGGAAACAGAACTTATAGTGATCATGCTATAACATGAGCTAAAAAATGAAAACAACATGGAAAAACTATTATGCAAACTGTTTCACCCAGTCAAAGTTTATCAGAGAAAAAACAGCCGGTATGTCTTGATTTAGGCTTATGTAGCTTCTTCTCATCAAAAAAGTTCAACATGACTTGGCTTGAAAACCAGCATATGTAGTTTACAAACAAGTACATTTACTTTACAAGTTATTAAAGAGCTTGGATTGACCTTCAAATCCTACATACTTGTTTTGCAAGTGTGGATGGTCTTAAATTGCATTTATAATGGGCTTAAAAAGATCTTAAAAAGACTTAAATCAAACTTGTTGAAACCTGCTGAAACCTTCAGGTAAAAACAGAGTGTAGGAGTAACCAGGTTAGTGCATTCATTCTCTGTTTCCTGTATTTCTGCCTGATTTTTCCAGGTCAGTGTGCATGTTTTTGTTTTGATAGACACAGAGTTCATTAATTATGCAAGGAAAACACTGCAGTCATAAATATGACACATGAGCTGCCCAGTTTTCCGGACCTTAAAAGAGCTTAATGGAAAATAATATGTGGTGATTGCTGACCAGACTGTATACATTCAAAGAGCGTCTATCAGATTGTTGAGTGGAGGCCATACTGTGTTTCAAATACATAATAGAGAATGATTGTTGTAGAAAATTGTGCAATCCAGTAGGCCGTGTGCTTGTGTAGGGAGTTCAACTTTGGGGCAATACCTGCCACACCAGAATGTTTTCCACGCAGGGAGAAGTACGGGTGGCGATGTATGCCACTCGCTGGTTTGCAACCGAGTGCTGACTCTGCTCAGTCATGCGCAAAAAGAGAGCCAATAAAACCATAAAGGTTGTTTACAGTACACAGGCCTTATAATCTTTCTTAATCAAAACCAGATTGTTTACAAGTGTGCGTGGGATTCTGGGATTGATGTCGTTGTTCGAGAAGGAAACACCTTCATGTTCAGCTGCCAGTACATCTGAAATGAAAACAGCAAGGAGGAAAAAACATGTTATTACTTTATAAGGGACTAATTAAGGCCTTTTATTCATCTTTTTCCTCAGAGAACATTGTGTCCATTTCCTCTGAGCCACAACCAATAAAAGCTTCCACCAACCACTTTGGGTGTCTAGCAGAGATTTAACGTGCTTACCAAAAAAAAAAGAAAGAAAGAAAAAGAAAAAGGAAAAAAACAAATCCCATCCCATTGGCTGTGTCCCTGCTGTCGTCAATGACCCTGTAAAAGTTTAATGAGATTTCAAAACGGTGACACCGGTCAAGTCATTTCACCTTCCCACTCAAGGACTTCGAGGAAAGGAGGTGAAAAAGAACAACATGACTTCATATCCTTAGCTTATCTAAAAGAGCATGTGTAGAAAACAATTGTCTCCAACTGCGGTCGGCCTTCTCATGTAATTTGACACTGCATATGGGGAGAAATGGAGAGCACCATGTTGGCAGTCTGTGTGTGAGTGTTAAATTTAACATTTTTATGCAGTAACAGCAGAGCGGCAGAGGTATAAAGACAGTTCCGACATGTTTTCATGAAGCTGTAGCTGTGTATAATTAGCCGTTGAGGTTAGGGGTGGGGTTGATTGTGTTGCTCATGGGTTTTTGTGCTTTATTGTCCGCAGGAGCTCGCCTTGAGGAATCAGCTGCCTACTAGTATGGATCAAGATGGCAGCACGAACCCTGTGTCCTCCCCGATGGCCCAAGACGCCCGGACCATGACTGCCAACAGCTCTGACCCATTCCTCAACAGGTTGGTCTCATACAGAAGCCAGGTGTGTCCTCTGCAGAGCAAATGGAGGAAATGTTGCTCCAATACAGTGCAATCGCAGCTAAAGGGCAGCATTTCCTTCAGCGTGCAATGGCTCCCCTTCTGGTTCAGCTGGTCAGACTTTATGTTTCCTGTTTGATGTGTGTGCTCGGCTGTTTGAGCCTGAGCCCTTGGTGAGAGCTCCCAGAGTTACACAAGTAGTGAAAACAGAAGGACGGTCTCCAGGCTTAACCTTCTTCACATGGTAATGACTCATCCCGGCCAGCAGGTCTGTGCTGGAGTTACCTGCACAATGACGACCTCTGGTGTACAACTGCTGCAATAAAAAGCAATCAGAATCTACATGGTGGTGCAACCTGGGGGGGGGGGGGGGAGTATAAACCCACCCTTCATTCAAAATGGAGATGGGCAGCCCAAGTAGTTAAGACACAAAACCTGATGGACTGAAATCAAATGTGAAAACAGCTTGATTAGGAGGGGGGAGGGGGTCAATCTGTAAATACTGCTCTGTGGCATTTTGGGAAATCATTTCTAGCAGCTTCAGCTTGAGTTTTTCTGAGTGGACGAAGTGAGGAAAGAGCTGAATAGCAAGCAGGCCATGAGAACATGTGGTCCAGTCAGTAGACAGGCCAACCTAATCTCCCCTCCTCCCCCCGTTGCCTCCACTCCCCTGCTCTTACAATGGCCTCATTCATCCTGCCTCTGCCATACTCTGCCTACATATTTTTCCTCTGCTAATTAGTATAGGCTTGTCAAATGTCTTCTCTCTGCCTCTTTGTCTCTCTGTTGCCCCATTCATTGTTGCTCTTTTTCCTGTATTCTGCAGCAGAGGGCAAGAAAGTGAAGTACGGTTTCATCTGTGTCACTGTGGATTAGTCACCATAGTCATTCACATAGATATAACTGCTGAAACATGAATTTATGCAGAAAGTCCCTGAGGGAATTAAGGCCACACTGATACTTCTCAGCCTGTGTGCCTTTAATAACTGGGTGTGTTTTTTGCTTTGTTGGATCAGTTAATTAGATGCAGGTAGTTAAGTTTTAAAGTGGAGTTCAGTGTAGGTCAGTAAGGTCATCTTAAACTCTGCTCAGTTATAAAAAAGCTTTTTTTATTTGTGCAGAGTTTATGACCCACATTTCTCCACTTCTTTTTTTTTCCTTTCCAGCGGGACCTACCACTCCAGGGATGAGAGCACAGACAGCGGTTTGAGCATGAGCAGCTACAGCGTCCCTCGCACTCCAGATGACTTCCTCAACAGCGTGGATGAGATGGACACAGGTGAGGCTGAATGAACGACCATGTGTCGTACCGTGTGGCCTGAACTGTGATGCCTCTTTGCTCAGATAAGCTGCAGAAGATGGTTACTTGTGTCTTTAGCCCTGTTATCACACTTCTCACTGTATATTAAAAAGTTAATAGCTGAAGACGAAACAGAAGGAGAATTTTATATGGATCATGGTGACCTAAATTATCATTTTACTAGTATTTTCCCAGTAATGTTTACCATGCCAGTGACTTTAAAAAAGTCCCAAGTCACGCGGTGTAATTATTTCAAATTAGCAGAATTATATACTTTTTGTGCGTACTTGTTACATAATCGTTATTTTTCTCCCACTCACTCACTGTTATGTGTTGCATTTGAGTTTATGCAATAATGTCATGCAAAATTTACACCAACACAAAGCTCATAAGAAGACAGTGATTGTAACTGCACCGAGCCTGACAATTAACCTAAATACAAAGGGAGTTTTTGTACGAGTCTTTAGTGTTTCTTCTGATGGGACGCCTCTTCAAACACTTAATCACTGCCGGATTTCAAATGAACAAAATATGTCGGTTGGGTGACTCAGTCATGTAGTATGTTATCTTGTGCAATGGCTTCAAACACATGACACATCCAGCAGCAGAGGTAACACAAGGTGACCATCTTAGATCAAGTTCACTATCACGCTCATGAGATATATAATTTAAAGATGCTCTAGTGTCGACAATAACTGTTATATTTGAAAATGAAATGCTGACGTTATGTTAATACACATAACATTCTGACTTGATCTTGCTTAGATAGATAATTAGATGTATTTATTCCTGTGTCACAGGTGACCCTCTTCCACCTTCCATGGCAACTCAGCCCAGTCGCTTCCCAGACTATCTGGACGCCATCCCGGGAACAGATGTGGACCTGGGCACCCTGGAGGGTGAGAGCATGGCGGTGGAGGGCGAGGAGCTGATGCCCAGCCTGCAGGAGGCCCTGAGCTCTGACATCCTCAACGACATGGAGTCTGTGCTGGCAGCTACCAAGATCGACAAGGAGAGCTTCCTCACATGGTTATAGAGGATCTGAGCGGGGTGCTCCTTACTCCTCCCCCTACACTCTGAACTGCTGCCTGCTCTAATCTGTGAAGGATTCATAGATGCTTTTACAAGACATTTCAGCGAGCGTCTCTGGACTTCTGTCTCTGTCTCTGTCGTGTTAAGGCCAACCTCTTTTCGAGGCGGTGTTCCTCTCTCACTTGTGCGTTTGTTATCTCTTTATTTTGTCTGTGTCTTCAAGGCTGGCCCATGAACAGACAATTACGCAAGGGTCCCCAAATCTTTCACAGCTCTGTTAAGGAATCTAGGGCATCTTTACCTAGAGCAGGGGTCGCTCCTTCCCCTGGTCTCCCCTCATAGCTGAGCTGGGCAGGTGCATGTACTCTGTCTCGAGGACCGCCATCACCTGAAGTCTCCGCTGCCTCTTTTCTCTTGCAGTATAGTGTGAAGCAGCACTACGTTAACTGTGTCTATCGCATTTAGCTTAAGTAGCTTTATATTTGGCCGCGGAAGTTTTTATTCTCTCTTTTGTTTGTTTTCAACGAGCCTGAGAAACCAAAAATGATGTATTTGAAGCATATGAACAATACTGATTTGGAGTAAAGGTAATGTGAGGCCCAGTTTGAACACGTTGGCTTTGTTGGGTGGGGTTGAGGGCAGGGTTTGGGGGGTTGGAGCCTGGGGACCGTCTACATTGCTGCTTGGCTGTGCCAGCAAGTCTAAGTTAAACCTTTAATAGATCAAGTGCCTTCAGTTGTATTTTTTGAGACGCGAGCAACACGAACAATTACTAAGTTTCTATAGTGCAGCAATAAGCATCAGGCTGTTTTCATTAACATCAGCCACTCTTTCCTCTATCTAATGTTCAATACTCGTAATTGTATTTTTGTTTTATAAACACATCATAAGGGGATTTAGGGATTTCTGTTGTTTTTTTTAAACCCTAGCTTCTTTGTATCTCAGTCTTACCCATGCCTAATTCATCCTTCATTCTTTGTTTTATCTTTTTAGTATTCTTTTATTTTTAGGTTAACACATATGTATGATAGCTTAGATCAAATGGCATTTTGCTTGTTTTTAACTTCTTTCATAGATGAGTTGATACGCTCTAACAGGGTCGACTGTTATAACAGCACGTCACTTCACCGAGTTGAAGTCTGCCAAGACACAGATTGATTCAGTTTTGGCTTCTTTTTTTTTTTTTTTTTTTTTTTAAACCATTTAGCTGATTCTCTTCTTGTCTCTGATGTACTACATATTAGTGTTATTGTTTATTTGTTGATCACATGCAGCTTTTACTATCTTTCCTAAACATTAACCAAAAAGGCAGATCGGCTCGGCTAAACAGAAAAACTATAGCTCTTGATCAAATAAACCTTGTGACACCGTACAGTATACAAGAGTTAACGATGTTTGAAAAGTGTCTTCTTAAGGAGGAATCTGAACTCCTCTGCTTCACGCTGTGCTGGGTGTTGATGTTGGGGGGGTTGTAGACTTACAGCTAGGACAAGTTAAAGCAGGTTTAAGAGTCATGTCGAGGTGTAGTGTTGAAGGCCAGGGTTTGACGGATGGCGGTGAGTTACGCAGATTGTTGAATTCCTTTTTTTTTTTTTTTTTTTTCGTATGTGTGAAAAAATCAAGAAACAATCAGTTATTATCTCAGTCAGGAATTGTTGTGGCGGATTCCAAAGATGTTTTTGTAATGACGCTAACACTTTTTTTTTTCTTCCAATTTTTTCACAGAGTCCAGAAACAATATGATTTGTAAGTCAGCCTCTGTATGAACACGTTGTATAAGCTAATGAGAAGATGATGTAGGTTTTTAAGTGTTATGGACACATCTGAGTAGGTCTAGCCGAGAGATTCTTTTTTTTTTTTTTTTTTTTTTTAGAAAAGACGGTTGTTTTGATTGACTAACCCGGAGATTTGAGGACGAAGTTTCAAGAAAAGTTAAGCAAGTGATTCTATAAGCGTTCACATGTT
>JAQMCX010000055.1:3698266-3772826 GCA_029814765.1 Acanthurus leucopareius | reverse complement strand
CCCCCCTTTTTCAACCCGTTTTAAAACCTAATGCCATGTTTTTTTCGGTTTTTAAGTGTTTTGGCCAAATCTTTTTTGGTCTAGGTTTGTTTTTTTTTTTTTTTTTTTTTTTTTTTTTTTTTTTTTTAGAAAAGACGGTTGTTTTGAGTGACTAACCCTGAGATTTGAGGACGAAGTTTCAAGAACAGTGAAGCAAGTGATTCTATAAGCGTTCACATGTTTACATTCTCTCTGAGCAAGAAACTGCGACAGCCACGGTGGAGACAACACACTAACTATTCGCTCACAGTCCCATTATTTTGATGTTTACAGCATGACGACATATTTGCATTACTGCAGTAACCTTTGAATGATCAGCCTGCCGTGCGTGCCCCTGGTTGAGGACTTGCAGGATGTCACACTGATTCTCTTGCCAACCAATACTTAATTGGTAGCATTAACTTGATGGAACAATTCAGATCAGAGATCATGAACTTTTTTTTATTATGTGTGAGAAACCTCTTTTTAGTTTTGATTTTATTGATCAATGAATCACGTGTTGATGGATTTAAGGTGGATAAACAGTGTTGTGAGAACAATGCAACTAAAATGAGTGGTACACTACAGTGCTTGTATTGCACGGCGACAGTTTTCATTTTGATGCAATGACGTATTTTGTCACAAAAAAACCTGATTTTATGCTTACTTGGTGTGTAATTGTCAGAGCATATTAGCTGTTGACTGTCATTGTAGCAGTAGAACTAATCACACAAGTTAAAGGATTTTGTATTTAGAGTTTTCTAAATGCACATGAAATGAATTTACATTCAGTAATGATCTGTTCTTTTTTTGATAGATATGTGCATGTGTATTAGAACAATAAATTCTGTTACATTATATCTTGCTTCATATGATACTTTGAAATTGGCCTGAAATAAAGTATATACTTTGTGGTAATATTTGTCTTTGTGTTGTAATGCATTTCATTGTTGATTTATAAAATTAGTTCTGATTGTTGATAGCACCTTCTGCTATCTCAGAATGAGAAGCTGTATTGGCTAAGTATGTAGACACAAAAAGGAATCTGACCCTGATTTAAATTGTTCACAATGAACTTATCAACAGTTCAACTTACATGACAGATATAATTCAATACACAAGGACAAGAAAGATAAGCAAAAATAAACATTGAACAATTATAGACACACAAGTAAGTTAAAAAATAGTTGTTTATCTTGTAAAAAAAACAAACAAAACACTAAATCTATATACATGAAGTGTTTTGTACATTGTCAACAAATACAAATCATGCAGGGATAATATTAAATGAATAAATATTGAACGTGTAAAAGAATAACTCATTGTGCTCATATTGATATTTTTACGGTTCATTCTTGTAGTAGCATATTAAATTAATGGCCTAGATTCAAAAGAATAAGTCTGCAACTTTTGTAACTTCTGAAGTTCAATTTTGTCTAAACCGGAAGTACTTTTCAGAAGTTGCAATTCCGCTCTAGTTCCACTGGGGGGCAATACAAAATCTAAACTGAACAGAAAAAGCTTCATTTTGAACGTTTTGGGCAAGGGAACTATAATTTCACGTCTGCCAGGATACCAGTAATGTCAACTGGTGTCAATGAGTCTGTCAAGAAGACACTGCGTGCCAGACCGGAGAAATGTGAACAAGGTGAATAGTGCTGGTCCTTTTGCTGGCAAGCTTTAATTAGCAACTTCTCAACATCACTTATTTCTAATGAAAGTAATGTATAATGTAAAAACTGAAGCGCATTTACAGTAAAGGGTGCCCTTTTAATTCCTGTGGTTATGTGGAGGAATTGCAAGATTGACTTGGTCTAAATATCTAGGATCTCTGGTCTAAGTCGCATCAATACAGACATGACGTTAGACTTCCGGTATTAACTTCCAAAATACGGCGGCAGCCGAGTTGGCAGGCCAACAGATTGTGTTCTTGGTGTTAGCGTTTTGGTTTCTTAATTAAATTGCAAACAATCTGTAACAGTACAACTTCACAGAAGACTGACAAACACTTAACTTTTAGAGTTTCGGTAAAATAAAGACGCTTTGAGCGTCCCAGCTGTCAAACTAGCTCACCGCCCTCTGGTGGCCGCAAGAAGCGACACATTTATTTAAATGAAGCAATCAGAAACACAGTACATAAAATGATTAATTTATTTTTTTGGAATGCTCCCTGAAGGTTCAAATATTTGGATTTTTTGTATCGAATGATAAATGAAACCATTAAGGCAAACGTTTGTGGCAACTTCTCAATGGCACCTATCACCTTTTAACAATAAAGGCCTCCCAGTTTTAGCACTCAGGTTTTAAAAACACGCCTATGAATTACTTCTCGCTCGGATATTTCCTCCCACTGTCAAACTGTTTCAACTCTCAAATCTTTGATGAACTATATCCAATTTAAATAGCATGATACACTCAGGATGAAAGGTGTCCCTTCGGTTTTTAGTCGGATGTCATGCCAGTTGCACAATACAATTTAACTAATATGCTTTTAAATCAGAAGTTTACTGCCGTCCAATGGTCTCAAGTGGAACTGCAAAATTGAGTTAAATCAATGCCAATACATACGTAACACACGATCACTTCCGGTGGATACTAAAAAATATAGTGAGCAAACTGAAACATTCAAAACTTCAGAAACCGTTAATAACTGTGTTAGTTGATCTCATGTTGGCCACAACCAAAGAATGCTTAATGGGGTATTAAAGATGGTGTTCAATGTAGTGTTTGTCCTGTTAACTGGACCTCTACTTTTATGGGTGTATGCTATAACTCCCAAACGCCTCCAGTTTAATTGCCTTTATTTTGTTTTAGTTTATTTTAGCTTAGTTTAGTTCAGTTTTTTTAAAATTTTATAAACTGCAGTGACGTTTAAAAAAAACACAGAAATTGATAGTATCCGGATGTAAGGATCATTAATGTACACTGCCCTCTAGTGGACGAAGAGATGAAATATGTTTGATCAAGCTCACGTCAATGCACACATGGTAGCGTACCTAAATTTCCAGTAATTGCTTTAAAATATACTGTTACGAAAATAATCCGAAACGACGAGGACGTGACCGTTTCCCTTTGGTTTCAGTAGTTAACTTTTTGTTATCAATTCTGTTCTCTGACTGTTGAGCTGGAATTTCTCTCTGCAGGTTTATCACAAACGTTTCTCTCATAAACTCAAGCAATGCAAGAAAAAAAAAAAACATCACATACCACAGAGAGCCTGAATTTTTCTGTTAGTTTTTCATTATTTATTACTAATTATTGTCTTGGAACTAAGCATAATGCCAACCTACGTGTTTGTTGTTGGTGTTGCTGAATAAACACACTCAAATGCTGAAAGTTCAACATTGTTTGCTTAGTTCTTTCAAAATATAACTCCAAATTTACAGATATAGCAACATACTGAACTGCAAGCCTTTGAGCAGACATAATGGCATGCCAGTTTACTGTTTAGCCGTTTGAGAGGCGGTGCTGGAAAGACAATCACTGGTGGATCCAAACACGTACTTCAGATATTTTAGAGCTATCAATGAAATAATGCATAAGAACTTGGGAAAAGGCCTTCTTCTTGCATTAAAGGAAAACCAAACAAAGAAACATGGGGTTGCATATGTAGACATTCCTGTTTTTCACCCCAAAGCTAAACAGCTGTGTATCCCTGAACAAGATCATACTCAAGGGTATTGTAGTTTTTTTTTCCCCTATAAAAAATTAGGTCAAAGATTGAGATTAGGAATGTTTGAGAAAGAGGGAATATTTAAAAGTATTGAAGAAATATAAACAGTGTTGTTTTTCCCTAAACAGTGACGCTATGAAAAACACTTGGAATGAAGTCATGTTCCATTTCACATAATTCAAAAAGAAAAATGTAAAATTAGAGCACAACTCTCCTCATTTCATTCCTTATTCAACCCATGGTCTCTCTTAGTGAGGGTCAGACCCCCACAAAGAGCCACTGAAGGGGCAGTAAATACATTTGATTTATGCCATTAAAGTTTGCTGATGCAGATATATGTCATTTAAACTTGCCTTTGAATTTAAATTCACACTTTCAGCTTGTTGTTGCCTCCCTGCCATTGTTAACGACTTAAAAGGGTGTGTGCGTGTGTGTGTCAAAAGCTGGGAGGGAGGAGCTAACTGTTACAGTTGGCTGCTTATTTTCTTCATTACTTTTAAAAAGTATTGCATTAGGATTCATCAGTGTAATACTGGAAATCTGTAGTGTTTTTAAACACTACAGGCCTTAAACACCTGTGAACTTGAATTGCTCTGCCTTTCTTTCATTCACTAATGGCAAGTATACTTTGATGCTACACAAATAACCATGTGCAGAACACTTTATCAAAATGTATAAAAATAGAAACAAGGCTACATACCCCAAAATAAGTTTGAGGACAATTGTTCATAAATCCAGAACGTTGCTTTTATTAAAATGCAGGCTTCTTTTATGGTAGTGTGTTAGAATAAAATACTTTGCTACTAGCTCTTAACAATTCAAAAGAGTCTTTGAAATGATTTATGTACAAAATAAAAAGTCCAACTTTATGTTAATTGCATACGGCTGAAATCTGTGGTAGGTGGTTGTTTTCTTTGATAGTTCAAGGGCTTTACTGTTAGTAAGCAAAGTCTTTCTATCTGAGTTTAAAAGACTATATCAGCTTGGTCAATACCTATATTTTGATAATATAGCATATAAGCCTCATAGAACAGGCTTTATTTTGTATAAGTGCTATCTTTTTTCTTGATTACAAATCAAAGGCTTCTGCTAAAGAAACAAACAAAAACAATGCTTTGTACTGATTTATTTATTTAAATCAATTTCATTAATTACATGTATTATAATGTATCATTACTATCCCAATAATTATTAAATATCACATGAAAAAAACTAATGGTTACATTATTTAAATTGCATCAGAAACTACCACAGATGAAAAAGCTTGAACGATAAGTCAGAAAACATTTGCTGTGGCAAGATTCTCTGTATGTATGGTAGCAAAACTTCTTATGGGAAATACCATATCATGCTAAATAGTGGATGCAGATTTAGAAACTTAACTTGGAATATCAAGATGGACTTGAAAGCAGCACAGCAATGTTTTCTTTTCACAGTGTGAATTTGGTATGTTATTCTATACAACAGCACTACAGCATGAGTATGACAAAGAGACCACAAAAACAGTGACTGCAGAGAAAAGCAGTTTCTTGGCCAATATACCAGGAATAAAATATGCCGAGTACTAAGGACAGAACACAAATTCTTTTCACAGTAAATACAATACAAAACAATACAGTATACTTGGATAACAAATAATATGAGTTTATAAAATTCCATTTTGACATTATTTAAAAAATGTGACCCCTTACATCTTACATCAATAGCCTCCATAATTTGAGCTGTGGGTCAATTTTCAGTACTCTCTGACCCAAATTCATGAGTGACTGCCTAGAATCTCATCCAAATTTATGTCTTTCATCCAATCATCATTCCCAGAGCCAGACTTGAGCAGAGAGTCTATGAAGTCTGAGTCTGTGTTGATCCCTGGAACTGTGTTGTCTCCCTCAGGGAGGAAGTCGAATGTCAGACGATTGGCCCTGTTATTCTGGTAGCTGCTAGAAGTCGGACTGGGCTCTGCAAAGGTACCTGCTAGTACCCTCTGTTCAGGAGAGGCCTGGTTCAGGTTGCCCACTGCTGATGGAGATCCCATCATTGGCTGGCTTGGTCTTGGGCCTGTGTCTCTTATCGAGGGGTTATGAGGGATCATCCCAATGTCCGGTGCTACCTGGTTGGGAGGGCCGATGTGTCTCTGTTGGTACGGATGGTTTGGCATGTCCAACTGCGCACCCTGAGACTGTAGTGGATTGGGTAGCCGCCTGACACTGAGACCAGCTGTCACTTGCTTGTTGGCTGAGCTCCAGTTCATGTTGACATTTTTCATCAAGCCTCCAAGACCCTGTCCTGGTGCCCCTGAGGCATGCAAGTCAGCTGTCATTCTTGGGTGTTGAACACCTGCTACATTGTTCATCCCAAAAGAATTTCCATGTGGGCTTGGCCCCAGGTACCGAGTTTTAGTTTGATTTAGTCCTATTCGATTCTGACTGTTATGTTGCTGGAACTGGCCAATGCAAGAACCCGGAAGGCAGTCAGTCCCAATATCGAATCTGCGGTCCGATGTTGAAGGACTGATCTTTGATCCAGACCTACTTGGAAGGTGGCAAGACATGGACTGAAGGTCATTCTCAGGGTCATTGCTGGAAGACTGGGAGGCGTTTTGACCTTTAGAGATACCAAAAAAATGATTAGAATTATGGCCTCTTGTCAGCATATAAAGCATTTCTGAATTACCAAAAATGGACAATACCTGTGAAGATATTTCCTTGCTGAACTCCAACCATACTTCTTGAATGCTTGTAATCAGGTGGCGGTCTTGTGAGGTGACGACTGAACTGATCATGTGCATTGTCCTTGTCCTGCAAAGGAAAGACATAGTTGTAAATAATAATTATATAATTAGTCAATACTAAACTGTCACAGAGTTTAGACAGCTTATTATTAGTAAAAGCTGTAAGATGCGGCTTACTGAATTGTTAATGGTGTGCTGTTGTTGGTTCAGCTGTCTCTGCATGGTCTGAGTTTTAGGTGGGCATTTCTGCTGGTTGTTGGGCGCTGGGGGCCGCGGCTGCGACTGGGCTGACATGACTCCTAAGCCTCCATTGGTGGGCAGCCTCGGACCAGGAGGAACACCCTTAGAGGAAGAAAAACATGGTGGTTCATATTAGTGTCAGTATACAGTTTTTTTTTCCCCTCTTATCTACAAAGTGCCTAAAGTCTGGAGCCAAGTGCCATGAAATCTTATGTGGAAAAAACAAAGCCAAAACAATGCAATAATAGAGTTTAACCACTAGAGGGCAAGGCTCTACAAGATATCATAGAACCGTTTCAAAGATGCTATTCAACCTCCAGAATGTGGTCAAGGCTACTCCCTCTGCAGATGAAAAAGGGAGACTTGGAGAGAGGCTTTTTTTGGAAGGGGGAGTGCGAGCCCTCCTCAAGGCCTGCTTCTCCCTTGATAATTGTGTCTAAAGAGAGTGGAAAGAATCCCTGAGACAGCAGGAAATGTGTGCCAATGGGGAGTTAAGCGCCAGCACCATGACTACCTCCATTTAATAAGCTCTCCTTTACTGATCACTGTGTTGTGTTTGGCAAGGAGGTATTCTATCCACTAGAAACCTATTTGGCTGCTGACACTATCACACTGATTAAAAGGTTGTAGTCGGCAGCACTCAAATGAAATTAAGTTATCCAAACTAGCTTTTTGTTAGAAGTCTTGTCCTGATTGTATGCTTACATAAGCTTTCACCATCACTGGCATTTGAGATGTTATATGTCCTTGTAATGCATATTTTTTAGCTTTTTTAGGCAGCTGTTCAGACCGTCCGAGCGCTCCAAGTAAAACCTGGCCGTCTTGTAGACACAAGGACACTCTAGCCATGCTCAAGCCTCAACCAAGTTGCAAGCATTTGTCATTAAAGAGGTTAATGTGCACCAAAATCCAAGTCAACCTACGCTGTGTGTACAATGTCAGTCATTCTGTTGACTTAAAATGTTTCCCAGGGTGAAATGGATTAGAATTCCAACAGTGCGTTTAGCAGAAGCTATTACTTAGAGGACAGATTCTTTGCAGAGGATGAATCTCTACAGGGTGGTGACTTTGTGGTCCCCAAGAGAAAAACAGAAAAAAAGTGAGGGAAGTATGTGTGTGTGTGTGTGTGTGTGTGTGTGTGGGTGCATAATAATGAATGGGGCTGAAATTTGGAGAACTAACGAGAATGGGGGAAGTTGTAACTCATCAGGAGTCACAAGCCTTTTCACGAGCTAATATTCGCCTTCTCTGCCTGAGTTCAACCCACACAGCAAACCAAGCATGACAATGAGCTTACACAGGGACTAAAAAACATCAAAACAGTGGTTTCTCCGTTACTCTAGAAAGCAGAGTCACTGGCTTTGATTCACTGTATCCAGTTATTGAGACTGTGAGAAATTGTGACCATCACAGACATTTTCCCTCCAGAGGTACACGAGAGAGGGCTAGTTCCATCTTTGTTGTAAGAAAAACGCAGTGAGGGGTGTTTAAGTATGTACAACTGAGTAATCCTCTCTGTCATCCTGATGTGTCACAAAGCTGTTTTCCATGTTTCCCCCCTCCTTTCATTCTTCACAAGCTTGTTGTAAATGAATACCACATGTGGCTCAGGCCTCAGAGAAGGAGCCGAGTGATTTAGTCTCCCATCCTGCGGCAGTTCAGGCAGCTGATGGTGATCCAGGCCCAGCCTCGCCGGCTCTCACACTGCACTTCCTCCAGTCTTGACTCATGACGCTGTCCCTTGGGAGCGCCTCGGCATCTGGACTTGGCTGCAGCTCTCTTTCCCAGGAAACAAGCACTCCCTTCACAGCACTGCTGAAGTGACCTGGTAAGCTCAACCCCCGTGGCCCTGCTTCTATCCTAACTGAGGGATGTGGTGTCACGAGATCATCATCGAAAGTTGAATTTTTTTTTTTCAGATCTCTATCTTAAGTCGCAGTTGTATTTTGGGTATGCATTTTTAGTGAGAATGATAGGTACTCTTTTCTGTAGAGAGCAAGGTCTCAGCTCTCATGTCTGTGTGTTCACTTGAAATAGCACAGCTGTCTTTTGCTGACAAGAAGTCATTCAATAAACGTAACGTAAGTTTGAATGTGATTTTTTGGACACAATTAAAATGCAAATAAACATTAACATAATGTTACAAGGAAATGGCAAGTGCAAAAAGATAAAACTTTGAAATTAAGCCTTTCAGTGTAGAAGATCCAGCTCCCAGGCTGAAAATTACGTCCAGAGATAGAACTGTATACAATAATGTCAAACTTAAATCATAATGTTGACATTTGAATACTAAGTTACAATGAATATATCATAAAATCTTGGTATTTTTGTTGCTTGTGTCTTGTTGCACAGTAGCTCTCACTGTTGTTGAGCTTATACTTGTGACGTGTACAGTAACTGATCTGATAACATTGTAGGCAGGACATTAAGTGAAACTGCAGATTTGGGACCAGAGACAGAGAGGGGAGAGGAACTGTATCATAGCTATAAATACATTGGCTACATATGAGTCTATGTGTGTATGTTGACAAAGCTGATAGCTGAATAACAAAGACTAACTTGTTTCGTCCAATAAATTACAAATTAAGTGTTTTATTCAAGAATTTTTTAAACGGCGATGAAGTCATAAAATATTATGACAGCTTCATTTGATGTCCTCAGTGGAAGCTGTCAGTGTAAAACAATAAGTGCAGCCCTACTAAAGAGTCAGTGTGTAGGATTTAGTAGCATCTAGTGATAAGGAAGCAGATGGCACCCAACTGAATATCTCTCCATCTCCTCCCCCTCCAAATGTGAACAAAAACCAAAGGTGGCTGCAAAACCAGCAAAGAATGCAAAAAGTCAAGTCAGCATTAAGTTTGTCTCTCCTGGGCTACTGTAGAATATGGTAGAGCAACATGGTGGACACCATGGATGAGGACCCACTCCCTCTGTAGATATAAAAGGCTCATTCTAAGTTTATGAAAACAAAGTCTTACTTTCAGGTGATTATACACCAATAAAGACATTCTTATGAATCATATATTACATTTGCCATATTCTACAAATAGATCCCCCTGAATCCCACGCACCGGACCTGTGAGAGATGAGTGAATAGCGTAAACACGCCTCAGTCTGCCTTTGGAAGCTCAGTTAAATTTGATATTTCCAAAAAAGCCTTTTCTGTACACGCATACATGGCTGTACGACATTTATTAGTAGTTATGTCCGAGCTGATTTTTAGAAAATTGGAAGGACACCAAAAGCTTTCCACAGAGGCAAAAAATGGTGATAAGTTTTATTTCTCAGACACCAAATAGCAAAGACCTTTACTCATTTTTAATACACCAGGACTGTTTTAGCTTTTGGCACTACCATGGAGCACCCCCCCAAAAATTATTATACTGTATATTCTTTTTTTTTTTATATACACAGCACAGCTACACTACTGATGTAACTAGAAACATTAAATTTCGTCCTTGAAATAGCAATGGCCACCAACCACAATAACTCAGCTTTCATAATACATTTATTGTCCCACTGCCAGAGACTGTATTCATACTTAGAGCGAGTGAGTTTTTGTGTGTGTGAGAGTAACAGAGTGGTGAATTTGAATTTTGACATCTTTGACTCAGAAACCGATTATTAAACTGTAAGAAGCTTCAAACAAGCACCAAAGCTCACATCTCTGGCTGCTTTAAAAAAGGTCCTCAGCTTCACTCAGTGGGAGGAAGCCCACTGCTAGTTGCTAGTGTTACACAGGGGAGCAGGGCACTCTTTCAGGACCTTTATTTCTCCGGCATTACTAATTCAATTCACTGTGGGAAGAGACTCCACTCCCTTTTCTCCTCTCTGTGAGCTGTCCCCTCCTCATTAGCTGGACTTTTAACCCTGTCCATGCTGACTGCAGAAGACAATCAGGCTTTTCTAAACTCTTAAATTAAAAGGTGGCTCTTGTTTCTTCCCCAAAATTCCTACACTTACCTCATGTTTACTTATGTTATTTGTTCAAACAAACTGCACATTAAAACACGGTGTTCATGGGAAAGTTGTCACACAAGCCTTTACCCCTAAAGAACTCAGGCAGAGTCGCATGTCCTCAGAATTATAAAGACCGGAGGTGACTAAGCTTTTAGCTTCAGTAGCTCTCGACTTTGGAAAAATTTGCTTTTTAAATAATTTATCAAAGACCATTTAAGGCTTTTTCATTATTTGATATCAAGCTTTTCTAAGTCTCTTCTTCTCCTTTCATATGTTTCACATTTTTCTTACTTGTCATTTTTAATTATGGACTGTTTTTATTTCTTATGATTTATGTTTTAAACATGGTACATTAATACTCTGACTGGTTCTCACTTCTGCTAACACTACTAATAGTAATGCTAATATTAATGCTTATTCTGACAAAACTTACTCTTGCTTGATATTTTAATTGACATACTGAGCATAAAGAAAATATCTATCAAGATATAAATCATTTGGAGTCTTGAAGTGTCTTGTTTGCTTATTTTTTATATATAGTCATTTAAAAAAATACATATTTCTGCTGCATGCTTTCATAAAAATCTTCATAGAATTCTTTTTCAACAGCCACATGCTGTTTTGAGTGTAAATGGCTCTACAATCTAGTGGTAAAACTGGTTCTTTTTTACCCCTGTGTGATGATGTATTTGTCATCCTACCTTGTTTACTTGAATGTCTGTATAACTCCCACCCTCCCTCTCCCCTCCCACCCTCTCCCAGTCACTCAAGCACTTCCCTTGATCTATAGAGGTTGTGAGAGCTCTCTTGTGTGGCTCGCATTATCATTTCACACAAAGACAGCTACAGATACCGTGAGTGCAAAAATGAAAGAGGGGACGGTCTAAATCTCCCCAATCATAACAAATCAGTGATTCAACCTCCGGCACCAGGCTAAGCAGATTACTGTCATTTTCCACCACTTGTCCCTTGTAGCTAACAACCTCCAATTAGCAAATCCCGCTGTGCATATCTGTGCCCTGACGGGGAGCCACCATGACAAGCAGAGAAATTAGAAGTCCTGCATGTTAATCTACCATGCTCTGGCAATCTGTGTCATCGTCAAAACACTTTCAGGGGAAATACATATTCAAGGGAGTCACAGCAGCAAAGGCATAGACAGCAGCTAGAACAATGACGGTAAAGTCCCAAAACAAACAGCATTGCATTGTTGCTGTTTGAGGCAGCAGGTTGGCTGCTGAAAGCAAACTGAGAAAAACCGACTGATGAGGAAGATTAAAGAGAGTTTGACTGCTGTGTATCATCTTGCAATATCTGCAGCAGAAATATGCTGTTATTGGCTTTGTATATGGAGTGTAATGAAATAAACAAGCCAGAAACTTAACATCTGCTCTCAAATAGTATTACACAATTATACAAGGTAATAAAACATTTGGGTTATTAAATATTGTGGTTTCAGCATAAAACTTCCTAAGTTACCCACAAGTATTTTTTTGCATGAAAACCTTGTCTCTCCAATGTCATTAAGATGACTCATAAATGTCAGGATCACATATATGATGGTAACTTGACTTAGGAGCCAAAATTATAATGTTTACAGTATGGTTAAGTCAATACCATCTGATCCGATAAAAGCATCTTTCAAGGCCTTTTGGATATTGGTAAGTGCTCAGTATTCATGTTAAGCACAAGGGGCACTTTCTTTTAATTCCTGACACATTTTGGAGACACAAGGGTCTTACCTAAGAGAAATCAGAACCCTTACCTGTCCCTGTTGTGACAGTTTGAACGACAGCCCTGCAGGAACAGACTTGGGTTGCAGACAGAGAGCTCCAGACGTGGAGATCTGCTGGTTCTGAAAGTGGAGAGCTGAATGTGGTTGATTCTGGCTGTTTGATGGTGACTGCTGCTGCTGCTGCTGCTGCTGGGCTGAAGTCTTGTTCACTGAGTTTGCCATGATAGGCATCGGCTGGCTGGCAGAATGCGGTGCTTTGGGGCTGAAGTGCAACGTGGGCTTGGTGTTGAGGACCTTCATGTCCAAATGATGAGACCCGTTGTGGCCATTTGACTTGAAGAGACAGTTGTTAATCCCTTTACTCTGGGAGCCAATCCTCTGCTGGCTAAGCGTGGCTGTGCTGGAGATCTTGTCCTGGGGGAAGGCGCTGGTTGAGGAGTGGGTGCTCATGGCAGGGGTCCAGCTGGTCAATCCTGCAGGTGGTGTTTGGTGGTGGTGATGAAGCAGAGAGCTCGGCGGCTGCTGCTGGTTTGCCGCCATCTGCTTCAGCTGCTCTGCATGAGATATTTCTGGCCAGCAGGGCAAGGCTCTGGGCTGCCCTGCCTGGGTATTAGCTTTCTGTGACGTGGTGGTAGAAGAGGTGCTGGTCAGTGTGAAAGAGGGTCCTGCTGAGGCTGGTCGAAGCTGTGGTGAACCACCATGAACCTGGCCAAAATCTGGAGAGTGCTCCATCTTTATCGGCCTCTCCATTGGGGTACACAAACTGGCAGCTGCTCCTGCTGAGCTTGGTCGACCTAGATCCAAACCGAATGTATCATCCTGCTTCAGCATCTTCTCAAACTCCAGGTCGTTCAGCGTTGGCACTGTCTTTGTCAGCTCATCAAAAAGATCCTGGAGCTCTGGGTCAATCTGACCACCAGCTTCATCTTTGAAGTCAAAAATCATCTCAGCGTTTGACTGGCCACAAGACTGGACCTCAGTGGGCTCTTTTTTCATTTCCTTCAGGGTCATGTTAAATATGTCTGACCCAACCCCATGGGGCATCATGTAATTCTTCCTCTGCATGCCCATGGCTGAAGATCCTTGCAGAGAATGAGACTGGGTCAGATTGTGGTTGCAGGGCCCATGACCCAGACCACCGGTATCCACACGGACCCTCTTAAAGTCTGATCCAGAGAAACCACAGGAGAGCCCATTCTGCTTCGGCGCCTGTCCTGGTGCATGTCCCTCAATCTTCCTCCGCAAAGATCCTTGAAGCTGCAAAATACAACAGAATAGAATTTATAAAAACATTTATAGAAAGAAAAGACTTCAGTTGACTTGGCACCTTCACCTTCCCTTATTTCAAACATTTTTTTATTCACTGGATTGAGGAGTTTTTCAGAAAAAAAGACCTCCACCTAGTCAAGTTAGAATTTAAATAGAACACCAACCCTAAAGAAAACATTTTCATAACAAGACTTCAATTATTCCACTTGACTCAAAATCTGCCTCGTGAGCCAATTTAAATCATGGCGATAGTTCTGAGGATGGGTGCATTTAATTCTACTTCAAGCTCAAAGTATCACCATGTAAATTAATCCAATTTCACAATTTGCTCCAAGGCCTATAGATGCTATACACTTGACCAACTTGTGAAATTTAGAAAGATTACTTTATAAATTAATAGGCAGTGCTTTCATATTCCATTAAATGACTTTTGATTCTACAATAGTATTGACATCTCAAATGCTTTGGCTTACAGTAAATCACCCAGCAGCATCACTTTTTTGAGATCAAGCACATTAAGATAAAAAATACAAAGCTATCATATATAATTTTACTTTAACACTTACAAAAGCTGCGATGAGGAAAACATTGCTGCAACATTTAGAAAAATGTTTTGATATAATGTAGTTTAAGCACAATGGATGGGCTGAGAAGATTGCTAAGAATCTGATACAGTTGACAGACTGCAGACAGAAGAATAAAGTCTTTGTTTTCCTCATTTGCATACATTATATTTTCTTCCATTGTGCTTCGTTAGATAGCAGAGTTTCTCCTTTGTGGCTGAGATTCTGCTTAACATGCCGGCACAGATTATCTGACTTCCTTTTTGTCCCATTGCAATGCATGTCTTCATTTAGGTAATAAGCACATAGCCATGATTCACAACTCTAAGCATTCAGCCACACTCCATAAAACTGAAGGATTAAAAAGCTCAACAAAATGTTTTTTTATTCAGATTTTTTATATTTTCATGAACAGATACTGTCATGTCGACAAAACAATGGAGTTTCTTACCTCACGTGTGCCTGTGAGTCATTAACAACTTTCACTGAGAAAGGAATTGTCTAACTAGTGGCAATCACAAGAACACTGCTGTATACACATAAAAATGACTGATTATCTGACCATCTTTTAATGTGACGCCTGCATGGAAACAAAATGGCTCTGATTGTACACCAACCTGAGCACATGAGAGGAGTATCAGTATGTTGCATATTTCACTGTGGGAACAAATTTGAGTCATTTCCACCTGCTGGCACACATTAGATTAAGATGATTCATAGCCTGAGGGTTTGGAGCGAATCCTGCAGTTCACTATATTTCTGCTGTGTCCGTGTCTGTATTACTTCTGCTAATGCTCTTAACAATTGCTCAGAGATACGTCCTCACATTTTAATCAAGGCACAAATATCTGTGACTCACCAAGCCTCCTTTATTAAAGCTAATAAGTGTGCGTGCCTTTCACCGTATTGAATGGGTGTGGGTGGTGATGATAATTATGTTGTTGCTGGTGGTGTTTTACTGAAGGGGGGAGGGGCACTTTAATGATCAGTTCAATTCAGAGGATCATACTTTGGTTGCTTTGTATTTAGCTTAGTAAGAAGAAACTGTGATAACAAACATTAGTGCAAACTATTTTTAAAAACATGCTTTTAAATTCATTCCTAGTAAGCAGATGCTTTATTTTAATAAAGTGTGAGAATCAGTTTAAAGTTACTTGAGCTCTGTGATCACGACCAATGTGAAGGGAGAGAAAAAAACCCATTGCAAGAGCTGTGGTGCATGAGACTAAAGTCAAGCAAAAAGAGACCAGTTAAAAAAAATAGCTTGCCTTAATTTTTTTTCAAATATATGTTGTCAATGCAATCTTGCAGATAGGGGCAGAAAATCATTTCAAAACTCTTGCTGATAATGCAACTACTGACCACCTGTCACCAAAAAAACTTATTATTAAAAAAGTATTCTCTAAATTTCTCTACACCAGAATGTCTCTGAACACATCGACGGTAATTTCTTTTAGATTCTCAGCATAATGCAATAATTTATTTGTGACAAATACTTCTGTTATTTGCTACCTGACTGAAGGCTTTAAAAGTTGTAAATGAAGTGAAATTACCGTGTGTGATTTCGATGACCTGATTGTGAGTCGTTAGCTTAGCACATTTATTGTTTTCAATAATTCTGTTAATGTCCTTGCAAAGATATTTTAAGTGCATGCTTATGCAGCACATTGTTTGGAAGTTTAGTTTTTTTTTTTTGGATTTGATTAATGCACTCTCGTAAAAGATACAATCAAAACAACAGGCTTTGTCAGACCAACAACAATGAAAAGTGAACACACAAAGACAGTCTAAACTCACCAAAGACTTGTATTGCACAAACTGATAACATCCAGACAAGAACAGTCCTATTACACTGGCAAACATCGAAATGATCAGTTCAGTAAAATATTTGTCCAAATAACATATTAAATTTATAAACAAGTTCAGACAGCTGTTGAAACTGCAGCTGTTCTGTTCCATTTTCTCTTTTTCCTTCCTTCTGTCCTGTTAGCTTGTAGGCATTGCACAACATGTGCCTGAAATGACCGATGAACTGCAAGGTTTCGATTCACACCTCATTTGACCTAGTAGGAGCAGAGTCTGGGTTGAAAAGAAGGGCCTGCACCTCCCACTTTGTGGAAAGAAAGAGTCAGTTGCAATTGATTGTGCAGATTACCGGCATTTTGCACAACCAATGAACTTCAGAAAAGGCTGAAATAATGCAGCTACAAAGTTTTTCAAAGCCACAGAGACACAAAAGGCTTTTACAAAAGATATTTCAAACTTGTTATGTGGAAAAGTACAAAATGGCCTAAAATAAATATAGATGACCTAAATATGAATATTGATGGATTAAATATAAATATAGATTGCCTAAATATAAATTGGATAAGTAAAAATGTTGATATCTTTCCTGATAAATTCAGTAAATGGCTCTTTTTGGAAGTTGCCTAGACATTGCTCAGAAAAAAACATAAAATATTAAATTTATGTGGCACTGTTATCATTGTTTATTGATTTTGGCTTAGACATGGCTTCAAGCTGTGGTACCACAGTGTTTTGTGTTTTGAAGCTAATAATTCCCATCTGTGGTCATCTGCAGGCATCTGTTGGCAAAAAAATGTAGGCATAAATAAAAAAATCTTATTTTTCAGTGTGTTCAAACATCTATTACCCAATGCCTGCAACATTTTGATTCTGACTGCTGTGAATTACAATTTTAAAATATTACCTTTAATTTACCAAAGTTTACATTAAGAGGTAACTTAATACAAACAAAATATCAGCTCAGTTAACCTTTTGTATATTCAAATTTATGCATTGTATGCAATTCATGCATTCAGATGCAATGCATGTAACAGAAAGGCAACCACTATTTTGAAGTAAAATATTCCATGCCACAAAACTAAGCCTCACTTCTTGACAGAGATTACAGAGAAAGAAAGAGAAGGATGTCAGATGATGTAATGACAGTCTGGCTGGAGGGTGCCAAGTTAAAACTTAAAATCACCAAGACACAAACAATTTCGACTTTGAAATGTTCCATAAGTTCATCTGCAGTGCGTCTCGTTCACCAGCTCCCTTTTGCCATCGTTTATGAGATGTGGACTATTTAACATAGTGTCTGTCTCCGCAGACTACTGGACATCTGTTTTTCTCCAAATGCAGATGAAAACAGGCCTTCTAGTGTGTGCAGCTCATGCACACTTTCTCTCGTTCCAGAGGGCTCTTTCTGGAGAAGACAGACAGGAGTACTCCTCATGGTTCAAGGCACTGTCTGAGAAAACACATCATGAATAATGGAAAGGAAAGCTGATGTGTTGCAAAAAGCCATTGTGAGACAGCGTTGCCTCACTACTGCCTCCGTGCCATTTAAAAATTGACTGTAGTCAAGAGCAGATCTTAGTAGAAAATTCAAAGCAGAAGCTTTTCAAGACTTTATGCAGCCAAGACATTGTCAAGGTTAAATCACTGTCATGTATGTACCCTGATACTACCTTAATCTGGGCATTAAAGCCCTAATAGTCAAGATCTAACAGTGGGTTTTCTTACATTTCTGCAAAAATAAAGGACCGTCCTGTTCACTTAACACTCAGTACTCAGCAGCAGTGGCCTCATAGCTGGCCTGAAATCCTCATGACAGATCTCCAAGTGATCTGAAAATAGATTTTTTGATTAACATTTAATGAGCTTAGAAGCTCTGAATCACTTTGAAAGTGACTCCTGCTGCATGAGTGGCTCAAACGTATGCATTGTATACCGATTGTCTTTCAGATGAAAGCATAACTGCTTCCATTCATTTCCTCTGTTGGCAAAAAATGTAACTCACCCACTTTTGAGGTCCAGGTTAGTAGCAGAAGGTTAATTTAAGAATTTTAATAAGAGAAAACCTTAAAAGAGTTGATTTTTTTTGCTAGAAGTAAAGAGACAAATCTTTCACAACTACAATAAATACAAAGGAACATAATAAACACTGTTTCAAAGATTTTTAATAAGTTATAACTTCATGTGACACCTATCCATTGTGTGTGCTCTAATTGTACTATTTGTGGACATAATTTCACAGAAAATTACTTTAATGAGATTTCATTGTTTGAACATAACCTCAAGGCTGCTTATTGATGCCCTTTGACTGCTGAAGTGAGGAACCTGACCTTGGCCCCTGTCAACAGAAGCTATCCATTCCTGGGAGCTGGAGGGCTGGTAGCTCGTGTGTCAAGCTGAGCAGTGTGGTGATGCTGAGCACTGTGGATGGGGCTCCGGGTGAGCCATCACAGGGACGCAACACCAGGCCTCCTGGTACCATCTGTCAGTCCAGTGGCACAGCCCTCAGAGCCATGCTTGCTTGAAGGATAGGTTTGAGAGTGTTTGAAGGTTTTGTGTCTGTGTTTGAGCATGAGAGCGCGGCTTCACAAAAGATCGAGCTCGCCAGCCTTTAATGTATTCACCAGAGCCCTGAAACATGTTGCAATCTGCTCCTGTGAGAGTTAGAAACCTTCCTTTTGGCATTTGACATGGAAAAAAACAGTCCCAAAATAAAGCAATAAATACGACTATTGTGTTCCTAGGGAGACATAATATTTATGCGGTTCTGCAGGTTGCATACTGTTGCAAGAGGGGATTTCAGCTTGTTTATTGCCAGATAAGAAACAAGAGCCCTAAGACCAGTGCCAATGATCAGCTGTCATACAAAATTCAGCTATCAGCTTGCAGAATGCTGAGAAAGTGTAGAGGGCTCAGTTTAATTATAGGGCTTCTACTAGCTGTCTAAAGCTGTAAGCCATGATACTATATCCACAGAAATTGAATAGAACACCCTGGATAACTTGCATTTTTTTTTAATACTTAAAGGAAGTAAAAGCAGCTTAGGCTGAGGTTGTATCTACATTCACAAGGCAATTTGCTGTTTCCGTCAAATCAGGTCAGGGGAGGGCTGTCAGATCCTCCATTGTCTTTACTGTAAACTGCTGTCCTTTTCTTTTTTTAATCCTGCTTTGTTACAAAACATGGCTTTTGTCAGCACATTTAAGGTAAGAACAAAGTCTGCTCCATCTATGGAAAAAAGAAAACAATTTTATGTGATAATCATGATCAGATCAATTTTGAATAAAATTTTGCATTTTAGTTTGTGTTAAGCAAACTCATTTGACTGTTAGCCTCACGTAGATTCAATTTAAAGACCAGATTTGCATAGTGCTGAGAATAAAAGGAGTGCTATTACTTAGAGGGGTGCACTGAAGCAATAACAAGCAATTACTGAACTCGAATTAAATACTGAACTAGATAAAAAAAAAACTGTCGCAAGTGTCATACAATCTCTTGGAAATCTTGGCAGCTGCTTTTAGTATGAAATTTTCTATGTTTTGGTGGATAAATTAGTGGCTGACAAAATGATAACATCAGTTGGCTTGATCCCTCTTCACGCAGTAAATTATAAAATCAAAAGAAACATATTTAATCTGTTCCTATAGAGGCATGTGCTAGAGGGTTGCACAGGGATGTGAGCATAGGTTCATGGTGTGCTTCCCTAATCAGGCTGGTGCGTGTTGGGACAAAGCAGCACACTGCAGAGGTGGGCTACTTTTGGCTCATCAGCACTTTGCATCCCCACACTTCCTGACACAGTTGTATTAGATTGAGGCTGCCCTCCAGAGAGCAGGCAGGAGAGAAGGATGAGCAGCAGCAGCGGCAGCAGGAAAAAAAAGAAAAAAGAGAGAGAGAGAGAGAGAGAGAGGCAGCTTTGTGGCAGCCTCTGGGAAATGGGAAGAGATGATAAGAGCTCCTTTGAAGAGAAATCATCCATTATGTTTACTCAAGGCAATTTTTTTAACAGTTAATGTAGCTCAGCTCCAAGATTCCATGGAGAAACTTGCTATTTTAATAAAAGGCAGTTAGCACACAAAAAAACTCCTGTTGGAGACTCTTCCCATTTAAATAACAGCCCTCTATTGTCCAAATACACACATTAAAAGCCAGTATTCCAATCAGTCCGAGCTTTGGCATGCCCTTTGTTCAGAATCAATCTTGTGAGTTTAATGTGATACCGCCAAGGCTAAAGGAGGCATGGGAAAGCAGCTCTGGAAATGAGCTTGAACCACAAAAGAAAATATGTGGGCTGCTTAAAAAAGTAAAAAGTGTTGTGGAAATACGTAATAGAGATGGATTTCACAAAGAGAGAATTTTCTTTTCAGAGATTATTGCAATATTCAGTCAATCATTTGCAAGTGGAGCTCTGAGCTTCCTGGGATGAGAGTTAACTGATATATAAAGTTATATGAAGTTAACTGATATTTTTGTACTTATAGTCACAATACATCCTACATTCCTCACTTTTCTATCTATCTATGTTTCTTACATGGTTCCTTTAACTCTCTTCTTCTATCAGCAGGGAATTCAAACTTATAGGCAAAATTCTACAACTTCATTTTTCTTAACATTTCACACCTGTTTGGAATTGGCAGTTTAACATTTTCATACAGGAAGCAGAAAAGAGAAAATAGCATATTTTGCATTTAGCTGTAAGACAGAACAGCATAAGATAATAACATAATCGTAGTCGTGCACATAATTGTAAGACAATAAGAGTATATTGTTCTATTACACAAGCAACACTTTAATCTGTGCAGTGCAGATGAGGGTCCTGAACTGAGGATGACTTGACAACGTAAACCTGATAGTTTAAGTCATTAATCATACCACGTATTCCATCTTTTTTATTTATCCAAAACAATTTTTTTCTCGACCTGGCCAGGAAGTTTGAATGGCCTGCTGTACATAATATCCATCAAGTATTATCTCCTGTCAGGTACAAGACTTTAAGAGTGGTGGTTCCTGTTCCTCACATTCTCAGGATGGAAGGATAGCTGTTAAGATATCCTGGGAATGAATACGGAGTGTGTGTGAGTGTGTGTCTGTGTGTGTGGGGGGGCTGACTTTGTCAAGGCGTCACCGCAGCACCAGCTAGGCCACGCCACTGCAGACATACCATAGGTCACCAACATCGCAGTGACAAGCCGTCACATCACATCACCCATGGCCATGTGGCTCACAGAGCTCCTGACACTGCTGTCGCCTCTCATCTACATGTCATTCTTAACCACAGAGACACTTACTGAGGGGGACTGAAGGCTCCTCGGACTCAGGAGCAATCCCATGCCGCATGCATCACTGTGGCTTCAGGAGTAAAAAGGATCCTTTCAATAAATGATTTAAACCAGCACACTACAGGATGTGTTTGAATTGAGTGTCCATAATACATTGAGCAAACTGAAAAAAAATATCATTTCCAGGTTTAACTTTCACTTCCTGGTTTCACACTGTAGCCAAAGCATTATATTTCCTATTTAAGACAACTGCCACTTTTGTCCTCACTTAGGAATTGTTATAGAGAGAGAGGCTGTACACAGGAAGACGTCCCACCATTTAACAAGCCCAGAGCCAGTCACAAATAACCATACAGCTGCTGCCTGTCAACTGCATATAGGCTAAGCTGCTATTGTAGCGCTAAGGGTTTAATTTAGTCGTAACACAGGCTTAGATTTTCATTGGTCTAACACCCTTTCAGCTGGAAAGCCCTTCTATCGGCTATTGCTATTCCAACCCACATCTAAAGTGCTGCATGCTGTGTAACACAAATGAAAAGGACATATCTACCATGACGACATCTTTCTTTAAACTGGTGTGTGGTGCACTGTGTCTGCTTAAATGTGAGGCAGGAGGTAAGAAACAATTTTCAGGCTAGGAAACTGCTTAAGGATGTTATCATAAATTAAAATTAAAAGATTCTTAACAGCAGGCTTAAATGTAAGAAATTATCAATCCCTGCAGACACCAGAGGTCACTGTGAGCATGAAAAAATTAAAGGAAATTCATGAGGTTAACCATCTCAGATGTTAGGATTAGTTATTCAATTCATAAGAGACAGTAAAAACCAGATGATAACACTGACATTTGTATCTTTGGCCAGCCTGGAGCCATGACATTGGTGAATGCATTTGGCTCCATAGATCTTTTTAATTTAACTTTTAAATCACACAAAAATGTGTCAAGTAAAGACATGAAACTAACATGTGAAAGTGGTGCAACATGAGACAGTAGACAACCTGATGTTTGTAGCTTCTCTGAAAACAAATCCCCTGTTGAACAGGTCTAAAGTGCTCCTAGAATGTTTGTACCCTTAAAAGGCCATTGCCACACAACCACAAGTACCTTTTTCCCAGCAACCGTCAAACACAAGGCCTGCCTCCGGTCATGCCACAGGAAAAGGCCCATAAGCAGGGAACAAGTTCCCTTCCTGTTTTCAAAGACGATTCCTATGGCATGCAGAGCAGTTTCCTGCTCGCTAGGCTCATTTCACCATCTCAAACATCTGGCTGCTCTTCAGCATGCAGCTGCAGCACGGTGAGAGCCAACAGTGCCACTGCTGAGTTGAGCAACACAGTCCTGAGCAGTTCCAGTCATTTCTCTGGCCACTAGAAAGAAAGCCATCATTTAGCTTCACTATGCCGGGCATCAGACTAATGTGCGTTGCAGGATCTGCACTAACTATTGATGTGATAATCTTTAACTGCCATATTAAGTACTTTTGAGCTGTTTATGTCATATTGCTCTTATATTTGGATTATGAGTTCCTAAATGCTCCAATTCAAGCACAGGGACTTTGTTCCAAACTAGGAAACAATATTTGTCAATATCTGATGTGATTGCAGCAGAGTGCTCTTTAGCAGCATTGCTGTGGCGATTTCCCAGTGAAACAAGGATCCATTTTATATCCCGTGGGAAACCTGGGCTGAGTGGTTAATGCTGTGCTAATGCTGCTTCACTCAGCCAGGTCTTGATAAGCCTCATGCTTTTAGAGAGAGGAGACACATTTAGTGTTTTAAACCGCTTCAATGGAGAAAGCTAGGGGAAAAAAAATCAACCAGTTGAAAAGGCTATATACTTGTTGAGTTTTGTCTTCTCTTCAGCTTTCACTTGAATTATACACGCATGCATTAGGACAGGCGAGCAGTCACACTGCACTCATGCTCTGAAACAATCCGCGGTTCGAAAAGGGAATACTGCAGCTAGAAAGTAAGAAGAAAAAATAAATGAGTGGGAAGCTTTGTTTGACTCCCACTCCTATCAGTTCTGACATTCCAAATAAGGTCTGTGTAGACCGGCGCTGGCAGAGACGGACACAGAAAACACTGCAGAGCTCTCACAGACTCCAACCAAGGAAAAAGTGTGCGTTGGGGGGAGCACTGGGGGGATCATGGTGCAGAAAATATGTGACCTCTAAAAATTTATCAACAGCCTGACATTTCCCAGAAGGACAAAAACAAAACATCACATGATGCTGATATATCTTAGATATTGGTTAGATACAGTACAATTATCCATGAAAAACAAGCAATTCACAACTGTTTGCCTTGATAATGGATAGCTTGGCCTAAAAAACAATTGGTATTCACATTGTCGAGACTGGTGTCTTTGGATTGAGAGTGAGTGCCACGAAAAATGAAATCTGTTGGAATCATCAGGTCAAGCAGTGAATTAATGGCTGTGCTAGATTACATTGCAAACTGTTGGCTCCAACTGTTTGAGGTTAACTAAATGCATGAGGTAACTGATTTGATCCTTAAAACCAAGAAATCATGAAGCATACTGTCAGCTACCTGCATATGTTAAGTTCATTTTTCTAAAGCCGGGCAATGCTCTGATCATCACATCAAAAAACTCAATTGACTGATGGGGTAGAACATTAAATAAACCAAGTGCATACTTGTTGCTGTTAGAGTTTTCAAATAGCCCCTAAAGTTCAACCAATCACTACTTTTATACAAACATTTAATCAAATAATGATAATGTGAGCGAATTTAACACCCAGCACTGCAGAACTTTTAACCCGTTTTATCCTTGTTTTGTTGCAGCACATTTCCTGTGCTGTTTTGTTTTGCTTTGCCACTGCCATCAGCCCGGTGTGCGTTCAATACACAACCAAGCATCAGACAAACAAAGTTAGAGACTAGCTGATCAACAAAGTCTAACAATTAGCACCTAAAAAGCCATATATTATTTCTAATAGGTGGAGACCAAAACATAGCTACAAAGGGAATGAATACTGGACTTAAATGTGTCAAATACAAAACATTATTCCAAATTACTGCTAATGTTTTATCTGGACGTCCAAGTAGGCAACACAATTGACATTTTAACTTTGTACGGTAATAATACGTTAAGACTGTGTCAGTTCTGCCCCATCGTGGTCAAAATAAGTTATTACAGTTGTATTTTTGAGATAATATCTTAAGAGCATTTTAGCATTTCATTTAAGGACAACAAGGCAGCCTTTTTATTGTTGACCCAGTTTATAGGCAAACAAGGTAGGCTTTCATATGTGATAAGTAAAACTGTAATATCCTGCACATATACAATAAAAAAGCCAATACATTCCAAGAATTTCCTAAATTAACTTTCAATTGAGCCCTGTGCGTACCAACTCACCACTGTCTGAGCAAGTGGTGGCTCTCACAGTGGCAGGGAGAGTTCAAGGTTGCAGCAGATCCAATGTCTCTGAGCAAGTTTCTGCATGCAGGCAGCTCTAGTGTGTGTTTAAGTGGGCCTTGTGAACCAGTGCTTTAGGTCTTTTTACAAGTTGAAGCTAGTGAGAGAGAGTCACAGTGAGCTCTCAGGTAATCTGTCAAAGCGGAAAAAAACCAACATTCCCATGATGTGATCACTGATGTTTTTCTGTGCCGATCAAGACAGTTGTGGAAAAATTAAACCCTGAGGGCCTATTTCATCCCAAAATAGCCCAAAGCAGTTACAGGCAGGTTCTTTGTAGAGATATCTGGTCAAGTAATCATAAAATCTGTTGCTTTGAAGTGGGGAAACTGTTCTTGATAATGAGCATTTTGTCTTTTGTTTAAAGTTCAAGTCCCAATCCTTCTGCTTTTAAATGTATACTGCAGCTTCTTATTTATCAAAATTCTGTGTACCTGATTAAACATACAAAGGTAAAATTAAAAGGACTTTTAGCCTGAAAAATACAATTCTGCTGCTACAACTTCTACTGGGTTTCACTGACAACATTTTAATAAACCGGTAATACGTGTTTAAGTAGCTTGTACTTGAGTATGCTTAAAATTACAGAACTAAATGATAAACAGTGAGCCCTAAAATGCAGCAAAGAAAACATGGCCATCATTACAGCATCTGCTAAAGGAGGAAGTACAGAATGCTCCCTGTGACCAGTCTGTGGGAATGGGCTGTAGAACAACAAGACCCTAACTAGACAGAGGCTTTGTCATTTGGCAGATTAATCGGCAGATCGCAGCGATAGCAATGCAAGCTGGATAAATTGGACTGGAAAGGGGAAACAGAAGTTAATCAATCCTTCACTTCCAGGCTGTTCTACACAATTACTGGAGGCTGAGCAAATCTGAATAATTTAGTCATTAACAAGTAAACATGGTGATAGGTCCACCCACAAGTCATTCCTCATCTCACTTGTGATACAATGAAAAAAAAAGCTGTGTCAGGGTGCATTACCTCTGTAATTCTGCTGATAAAATGTCAGTCAAAAAAAGGAACATGTACTCTTAATGCCGATGTGATGACATTTGGGGCCTCACATTTAGAGCTTGGATGATAATGCCTCTGATGCTATTATGACTCAGTATGTATGCATGACACTGCAAGTATTATGATTCAATACAACAATTAATTACAGCTTTTATTGCTTTTTATCACTAGACGGTTGGAAAAACTGGAGTCAAACACTTCTACAGTCTGCTCACAGTGGAGAGTTACAGAGTGGCTGACTGAGTTAGCAATGTGAAGTCGATTAGATTGCCTCCACAGAGTTTATGAATAATGCCTGTAAGTATAAGCACACATGGCATCTCTGTTAAGCATCTGAGGCTAAATAAGCTGTTTGTTAATGTAATATTATCATGGTTGTGATGCAAATATCCCGTAGCAATTTAATGGCAATTCCAATTATGTGTTATCATTGAGCTAATGGACAGTACTCCACTATAGGCCTTTTAGTAAGAACAGCTTCAGGAATTATAAAAAAAGAGAAAAAAGACTTATAATACTTGATGAACTGATTTTTTTCCCTCCTTTTTTCTCTCATTAAGTTGCATCCCTTTAGGTTAAGGTTGTGAACATGAAACTAACTGCATTTCCATCCCAGGATATGATATTTGGCCTAGGTGGAAGAGATTATCCTGCTTGCTTGTGTGAATTTCACAGCTCAACTGGCAAGGCATCCTTTCACTGACTAGACAGCTGTTTTTTTCCCTCGTTTTGACTACTTCAGGCAGAACAGATGAGCTCTGTGATTCAAACCCAGCCAAGACAGCACAATGGAAGGGAAAATTCCCCCTTACCAAGGGAATTTATTCTCTGGGAATAACAATAAGGACAAACACTGTTAAACATTAGGCGTGAGTATTTTAATCAGTTCTTTGAATAGTAACTCTGGTATAATGTAACTTACGATCATGCAGTGTTTCATATTTTAACATTTTTTCATAATATTTTAATATGATAAGTTGTGTAAGTAGTCTATTAAAGTGATCATTTACTATCCAGTCACCACAAAAAAAACATTGGCATCGTCCAAAATGCAAACCAACTACCAGTTGTACATTTCACATGTAATAAACTTATGTTTCTTCAATACAACTAGGTCGCCAATTAAGAACAGGTTTGAATGTATAGAAATAGTACAGACAAATCTTTGGCAAAACAAGCACTGTTTTAGACAGTTACCTCTCTGACATTATGTGAAGCGCGGCAAAGCTGCAAGATCAGTTTCGGACCTGCAGCTTCAGCTCTGGAGTTCCATATAAAGCAGTGGCACTGATATGCATGACTGAACATAATTGCCTTTAGGTGAAGCATGTTTAAATTGCAACAAAACTGTTTTTCTGAAGGAGTCAGACCCTATATATCTTTATATTAGGAGAGCTTAGTAAAGTGGGTGTAGTCATTCCTTGGAACTAGATGCCCTAGTGGCCAACTGTGGTTCTGCATCACAAAAATTCCTTGTGACCCCAATATAATTGTCTGTAGACCACTGTTTTAAAGCGGTTTGTGAAACCACTTACAGGGACCCTGGGACTGCAGCGTGCTCTCTCAGCACCTGAAAGTACATGTGAAGCGAAAACTAAAGATTTCAAGATATTTTGATATTTTTTTAATTTCAGTGAACCTAAGTTATCCCTGCACTGATCTCCATCATGCACATGAGGAGCAGTGGACAGTCATTCTGCAGCAACCAGTGGTGATATCAGGTTGAATTTCAGGAAACTACTTAATTGATTCTAAAATATCAATCACAACATGTTGGTTATCAGCTGCTTACAACCTAGTGGAAACTAATCCATAATTTTAAACCATACAAAATCACATCAGTCTTCAATTCCATCTTAGTGCTATTACTTTAAGTTTAAAAAAACGGACCAAAAACATCTCAGCATCAAGAAATATCTTTCATTGTTACAGAACACAGAAAATATTCCGACAATGACAGAAACTATTTCTACTCTTTTAGGAGACACTACTCCACCCAGCTAGAACATCTAAGCCATCTGTCAAGTGAATGAAGATGTAGAGTTAGGAAGGAGTTGGCTTCAATTAATTTATCACATTTGACCATGCCTGTATGTAGCAGAACCACAGAACACCATGCTGTTAGGTTATGGCATAAAAAGGCTGGCTTTGTTGCCGGATGTGGGAAAAACATCCAATAGACTAAAAAAAGCACAGGAAGGAAACTGGGGGTGGGGTGGCAGTGAGTAGCAATGGGGGTGTGGTGGTGG
Source organism: Acanthurus leucopareius (assembly GCA_029814765.1). NCBI lineage: Eukaryota > Metazoa > Chordata > Actinopteri > Acanthuriformes > Acanthuridae > Acanthurus > Acanthurus leucopareius. The sequence continues at coordinate 3,744,847 of JAQMCX010000055.1, read as the reverse complement.
AGAGTGGGAGTGAGAAAGGAATGTTCTCTTCACTCTCTTTCTCCTTCTTGTTATCATGCATACGCACACATAATAACCCCACTTTCTCACTTACAGCTATGAAAAGAATGCAGCATCACAGTTTTTCTCTGTTAGCAGAGGGGCCAGAGAATGGGCCTTTACTTGCTTAATGATTATTTGTCATCAATTTAAAAGAACAAGTCTGCCCAAATAAATGTAAAGAGGAGTTATTACAAAAGCTGTTCCCTCTATTTACACTTAGGATTTTTCTTTGTCAAGAGAATTAATGCAAACAACAGTATTGATCAAAAACACTTGAAAGAATCAGTTTATTATGACCTTATGTTCTGCATGCAGGGATACTCATTCATCAGAGAGGCTGACACAGTGGCAAATTGATGAAGAAGAGTTGAATAATTAATTGATTAATGATCGTTGGAAGGCAACACTTGACCTCATACATAACCTCCTCTTCATGTGCCAGATAAAGTCTGATATGACCTGACTTTGTTTGAAAGGTCCACATCACTTGTATACATTTATTTAAAGCTGACTCTGGCGTAGACCACTCATGCCCTTGATTTAAAGGTCAACCAGCGGATGTCAAATAGGATTTGGCATCGCCCTAATGTTCTGTACAAAATGCTTACACATGTTTTTAGAAAGAAAAAAAAAAAGTGGATGCGGATGTGGATTTTCATCCACTGTAAAGAAGCTCTTGTGTAGTGATTACATTCAACTCCTTAATTGCTTTAAGACTCATTCTCATCTTCTGGAGGCAACATTCACCTCTTGGCTTTACCAGATGGATTAAACATACTTTAGACCTTTTGAAGAAAATGAGATTAAAACTAAAGAGCACAAAACAGTTGATGTTATTTTTTTTCTTCTTCTTTTCATTAAATGTCTGGTTTGTAGGATTAAGGGGGATCTTTTTTTGTGTAATATGGCAAAAATTGTTAATAATAAGATTAATGGTATTAAGAAGAAGATGAAGTGGAAGAAGAAGTCTTTTCATTACTGTGTAATTGCCTGAAAATATGACTTGTGTTTTCATTATCTTAGACTGAGCCTTTAATATCTACAGAGGAAGTGGGTCCTCAACCATGTTTTACAAGGCCAGAATGGACAAACCAAACATTGGCCTTAAAGAGGGCCTATTCCAATTTTTTTGTGAGTTACTATTGTCACATTAGGTTTTCATACGTGCTTAAAGGGGGAGGTTGAGTGGATGGCTATTTAGCTGTTTGTGATCTGCAACCACACAGCTAGATGACACTAAATGCTGCACAACAGACCTTTAATAAAAAAATCATAGGGACCTGTGTACATCATTATGCAGTCTATTACAAACCATTGCTTAGAAAAATGAAGCAGTAAAACAATAAACAAGAAATCAAAAAACACAAAGAAAAATAGACAAAGTGAGGACAGAGCAAGTTAAATCTGCAAATTTAATAAATATAGCATTCATCACTGTTGCATTGCTATGGTTTACATTCTTCTGGTTACTTAAGGTATTAACTGATCATTTAACTCTTGGATCACAGTCTTCTACAGCTGCCATAAATGTTAGGCAAATCCCACAACATGTCAGGACTGTTATCTGCTACATGATTTCAGAGTGAGACAGCATGTCTCTGCTCATTACCACTTCATGTAACCCTGTCACGGTGGGAAAACAGATTTCTCTCACGTCATGCAAAGAACACCAGGCATTTATTTTGTAAAAACATTTCACATATTTCATTACATTTCAGAATCAGCTGTTCCAGGGAAGAAAAGTTATAGCATGAGAGCACTCGCCTCAATTAAAGTAGAGGAAGTGCTGTTGGTGGCCATTAAAAATTATGCACACATCACATCTGCAGTTTGTTCTAATATGCCAAAATTTGTTTGGTCGAAAGCAATTCACTCGGAGACAATTCATTCAAAGACACAGAGTATTACTTTGAACTGGAGCCTTGCCATATTTTAAATCAAAGTCATTTGAATCTAAACAGAGTCATGGATCAATAAGCAAGTAGCCTTCCAACATATCCCATAATTAAGACAAGCTAATAGTGGTCTAATACAACCACAAAACCATGCAGAACCTCCGTCACTGTAGGCCTGCTTCCTGTTGAAACCAAACTGCAGATGATTCGACAGGACAGATAAAGACCAGAGATCCTCCTTTAGTTTCACCTACCGTGTGTGCTGTAGATGCAAAAGCAGTGTCTGTGTGCCTCTAGGCAAGGTAGAAAGAGAGCAGGCGCCAGAGCATAGCTCAGCACCGAGACACCTCACCACAGCAGAGCAGTAACACAAACATTCCAGCTGCCACTTCTCAGCCTTAATGGCTGAGCTGAGGCAAGAAACAAGACCATCTATGTTCCTCCTCTAGACCTGGATCTGATGCTCTGGACAGGCCGCTGAGCAGACTGAGACATCTGACAGTTGTGGGATTTTGAAGGCTGAAACAGTACCAATGCCTACCTATATTTTATAAGGAGTGGGTAACCAGAATACTGTGAGTAATATTTAGGCTAGTTACTTTAAATCTGACCATGTTCAGACCCAGAAATGTCAAGGATTACATAGTTCCCTGAGATCTCACCTGAGATTACCGTAGCATTGAAATGAAAAAGTCATCATAAAGGGCATAAAAAATTACAGTGAAAATGATCTGACAGCTAACAAGCAAAAACAGTTTAGCCAGATTAATTCCTGCTTTATTTGAAAGCAAAGCCAAAAGTGAATACACCAATAATGTTGTTACTAATTGCGTAGGAAATGTGTGTACAAACAACTATGGCAAGTACAATAGTGAACAGACTGTGATGGATGTGTAAAAATGTTGTTTGCCTTTGCCTTTTCCTCCAAATAAGCAAGCTAACCTGGGGCTTCATTTGAAATCTGTCTGATGTTTCTTGCTCCGTCTGACTTCTTTATAGCAATGGCAACACATTCCCAGAGATCAGCAATTATTTTCGTGAGGAAAATATAATTAAAACCAGCGATGGAAGCAATGGACAAAGCTATGAAAATAAGATCAAAAATGTAATAAACTGGAAAAATCCTTTAGTCTCCACGGAAACCCAAACTAATTATATGGTTTAAATCAGCTGGCAGCTCCATAAGGCAGGGTGATGCAGTAGTGCCATCCAGAACGCTCCTAATCCTGCTGCACTGCTCTGCAATGATTTAACTAGTCAGCCATCTAAAAGGAAAAATAACAATCCCTGAATCTCTCACGACTCTGAAAGATCTAATATGTAATCAAACAGCATATAGGCTCATCCTGTTGGTGAATCTTTAATTAAAAATACTCAAGTTACAAGATGGGACTGCATTTACCTGGTGTGTTTTGCCACATATTGTTATTGTCACTGCTGAGACAGAGAGGTGTATGCATATCAAACCCTTTTTTCTTCAGAGGGAAACAAGATGAAGAAAAGGTGATGTCAAGGACTAGAGACAGACTGTAAAAAAAAAAAAAGTAATAATGTAAACTTGTGCTGAATTTGCTATTAGTTCCTGACATTCATTTCTAAAACAATGTCAGCAACATCATTTCAGATATGCTAATATTGTCTATGTCAACTTTGTTTGCGACTTTCACATTTCTTATATTTCACATCTATAATATTTCCCCAAGGAAAACTGTAGCAAAAGAACAGAACATTACCACGATGCAAATGGAGTTGAACTGTGACTTAGACCCCAGAGCACAGGAGCGGGAGGGAGAGGAGAGAAGAAAAAGTGAATGCTTGTGCCTCTTTTCAGCACTCCGCAACTCTGGAGCCTGGGAACTTCAGCAGCTTGGCCGGGCTCTGAGAAATATCCTGAGCTGTAATGTAAACATGTCTGAACTCTGATCTAGCATGCCCCTCCCCCTCCCCCCTCCCCCCTCCCAGTTTAACCCAGCATTCTGTGCAAAAAGGGGGTTTGCCAGTGACATCAGGAGCCCACTTTCTCATTTCCTGAGCGGGGGTAATGACCCTGGGGAGAATAGGCTGTTTGAAGTCCTGCAAATAAAGCTGCTTTGCTCTGAACCCAATTGTTCCTTAGCAGAAGAGCGAGACGGCTAATTACGTTTGGGCTTGGAATGCCTCTTTATAATAAATATATGTTTTGGTTTTTTTTGGTAAAGTGAAGACTTTCGGCAAGGTGAGGACAGAGGCAGTTAATATGGTAACACAAGCTGACATCCACACCCAGTTCTCCAGTGGCAACTGTGATAATCAGACCTGTTTACGACAGCAGCTACGACAAGTCCAGGAAACTCTGACATATCAGGTGGCTGATTGTCAGATAAGTGTGAGAACAGTTATAGATAAGCTCCTGTTTATCTAAGCATCACACAACTGTCAGCTCTGAAACAAAAGCTTCAAAGCTGTTATGGACGGAGAACAATACAAAGGCTAAAAATGAACAGAAACCATTAATGCTGGGTTAAACCAGTGTCTATTTCTTAAGCTTTATCTCAAACAAGGCAGCAAAATACCACTTCTGTTTCCTTTTGCATGCAATTAGTCCCCTCAACTCACCTTACATGCTCTGCACATAAAATACACCTGAACATACTTGTTCCCACAGGGTTCCAGTTTCAGCGCTGGGTAGCAGAGCACTTGTGGAAAGACACTCCAAGGCTCTACCCTCCACTCCCCCACACTCCCAACCCTCCTTTCCTCTTTTTCCTCACACACAATCCTGCCCTCTCTTCAATTAAGTCAAGCAGGAAAAACCTGACAAACCTCAAAGAGCTCTCTCAGCAGAAGAAATCGCATCAGGCATGAACGGATACCTCCACAAGGCCTCTGTGAATATACAGATGTATATATGTCCTCTCTTGCTTGGTGATTGCCCCCAGCTTCACATATAGTTTTACGTCTCAATTCTAAATGATGAAAAGCCATGAAAAAACATGTTTCCTCAGTCAAGTAGATTTAATAGTTACGATAGAGCACTAATATATTAGTCATTCTAAAATTCCCCATTGACTTTAGTGGCACAGATGATTTTTTTTTTGTGTGTGTGTCTTGAGGTCCACATAATGCTCGAAAATTCAAACAAAGTGCTGGCAACAACAGGAAGCATGCTGAAAGCACAAATCAACAACAAAGGGATACAGTGGGGACTCTATAATCCAAACCTCTCGGGAATGGAGGTATTTCAACCCAGTGAAATATTCACTTGGATGAAACACTGAATAGTGGGGTAATTCATATTCAAAACATGAAACGAGCATCCACGCATATTCACAAGAGTCTATAGCGGAGCCTAATTTACAGTTGAAGAATCAACAAGGAAATTTTAACAATGGTGCAGCGTTTTTGGAACTCATTTTCACATTTGGTGAACTGTAAGGCTCCAACTAACTTATGTAGTTAGATAGTGTTAGATGATAGATTTTTTTCAATTAGTAGGCCTCAACTATTTATTACATGGTACAAAATGTCAGAAAGTATGTAAGAAAAACATGTCAACTGCAGTTTCCTTTGTTTTCAAATTGGGCCAAATTTTTGTCTCGACCATCGATCCGAAATGCTTAAATATTCAATTTTACAAATTTTTTAAGCAATTATCAAAATTTCCATAAATCAACAATGTGATCAACTTTATGATTTATTGCTTAATTATTTAAGACAGATCACATTCTTATTCTTTTCACGTGAGAATAAACGATGCAGATCACACAGACATGACCTTTTATTCATTACTCCACTGAGTATTAATGAACAGAATGGACACACACACACACACACATACACACACAACAGAACTTGCACCACCAGGGAGGATGTTGCAAGGATGATGCTAATGTTTTATTTTCTACAATGTTACCATGGTCTTTGAAGGTAAAGCTTTTACCTTGCAAGCTATGCAGAGGCTGCAGACCACATCAAGAGACAGCACCCAGATGTCTATGGAGGACAGGCTTTTAACCTGGGTGGGCAGTTGTTCCAGTTCAACTACAGGCTAAATTTACCCTAAAGGCCAGGGTGCTGCACACCTCATACAAAGCAGATCAGGGCTGGCCCACCTGGACTGTCGGGGGCCTTCGTTCCTCTGAGCATGTACACACTTATATTGTATCATCCCTTGAAGACTGAGGATGAGATGGGTCTACTACATGATTTCAGCAGCACTCTTCAAAGACTGATACAGCCATCCCATAGGCTGCTGAATAAAACATGAGGCGTGTGCGGCAGGGTAGGTTGTGTGTGTGTGTCTTTGTGTGTGTGACGGGTGGAGGGGGGGTAGAGAAAAGGAAAGGAGGATGAGGGTGTTCTTAAAACACCACTACCAGAGAAACTGTATAACGGATGATCCATGAATGCCTTTGATTTGACACACATCCTCACTGCCCTGCTGGGTGTCTGGAAATTTCCGTTTTCATTGATTTCTATGTTCCTCTTTGCCTCTTTATTTTGTTTTTTTTTTTTGTTTTTTTTTACTATGTGTGTTTTTAGGAAGGATGGAGCGTGTAAACAGAAATCTAAATTAGTCCAGAAGAGATTGAAAGTGTGCTCATTTCAGGAGGAAAAGGCAATGCAAATCTTGCCAGGTACAGAGATGTCCCAGATTCACAGAACACTATTTCCAACACCACGCTGCAGCTTCTGCATGACACCACATTTGCTGAGCCTTGTCTTTTTTTGACAAATTATACTGGATTTTATTCATTTTTTTTTCTTCCAAGACAGCATTAAATGTAACTACAATATGGACATGATACATTAATTACATCAACTTACAATGATTTTTTTTTCCTTTTTTAAAATGGTCATCAAGTATACAAATGCAGGTCAAGGTTATCTTTCTTAATATTATAATATCTAGCTTCCGAGGTGTCAGAGCATAGTGGAGATTTAACACTGTTCCAGCCGAATGGGTTTTCTTTTCAAAGGAGCTCTACATGATCCACCTCTCAGTGCTTAGATTTTCAATTAATGATTTCTAAAGCTGTAGTGGAAACAGAAAAATGCAAATGAACGTGGTTGAAATAATGCAGTTCACACAAAAGTGTGTAGGATGAAGACAGTATGCTGGAGTCATACACTTTTTAAGAAATACTGAAAAAGCACAATTAATGAAGACTTATCTCTTTACTCTGTTTTACTGACCAATACACCTGTGTCACATTTATGCTTTTTATGCATTTTATGCATTTTGCACTACACAGGGCCTTTAAGTTATCTAACATTTTTCTGTTCTTTATCATTGACTACTTGAACTTTCACTGAGCTCATTAAAGCTTTTACAGCACATGCATGCGATGTCTCATAGGTCTTTGCTGGGAAAATACACTGTTGCACAGGAAGTGATTCGTGTTTTCTGACATTAAGAAAATTGTTTGGAGCTTGGTAGTCAGCAACAGCTACCGTAGTCAGACAGAGAGCCACATGAAATCACAGTTCACAGTTTGATCTCCTGGAGGCAGTGAGACACAGCACTACAACAACTGCTTAGCACAAGAGATCTCCTCAGAATAAGTAAACACAATCTCTTGGATTACCTTTTTAAAATTTCATTTGGTACACTCAAATATCATCATGTTGCAATTACTGTTTTGCTGAAGCTCCTGACTTATGCCCTCATGACATTAAATAATATTAAGAGCTGCAGTTTAAGTCTGAAAAATACAGTCTCTATAATGTTCTTAGTAAATGCAGTCATTAACTCAAAGGGATTTGAAAAATAAAGCTCCTCTGAGAAATGTCAGTCATCAGTGAACTTTGTTTTGTGCCACTTAAAAATCTGGTGTCCAACAGAGAAGCCTGTTGAATCTTGCACCCAGGCTCTCCCTCGAGGACATAGCAATCATGATCACAAAATTTATGTGTAGCTAAGTTGTTTAGAATGCATCTATGCTGATGTTATCATAAAACTATGTTTACTGGGGAATAGAGACATTCATTTCATGCACGATTTAGTCGGAAGATGATACAGTAGCTATTAACGAAGTCAGAATCAACATACTGTCCAAACAAAAGTCCTCCAGAGGCACTAATTTCCTGGAAACTGTCAGGCTGCAGCATTAGCCTAGTGTGAGTTATTAACCTTACACTTCCCCATTCTTAAAGCATGCTGTGCTTACGTTGATCTTCTTGGTGCTAAAAATTTATGAACTGCCCTCGGATAAGACTGTGGAATGTTCAGAACATAACGTTACATGGTTTGCCTGATATCAGACAGAACTGCTAACTTGTTACAATCTGTTTTCATCTCCGCACAATCTGTCAACTGAACCCGGTGGAGTGGGCGGATTCAGAGGCTTGGAACCAGGTAATTTTATGGCCTTAACTTGAATCACCTAAGTCAGTAAATCTGGCTAATGTGTATTAGTAAAATGAATCTGGAAATACTTAAGCAAATGTCAAGGAAGTATTGTAGTTTTAAAGGTCAAAGCAGTATTATGGTGTCATCCAAACCAAGTGTAAACTGTAAACTGTCATATACTACCTTTTATTATAATAAATATCTGAAAAACATTATGGAAACTGAATACAGTGACATTTATTTCCCTCTAAATTTTGGTAGCTTTTGTTACGAAAACTCACATTTAAGCAACAGAGGATATGTTTAATACATTGGCTATTTCACACCAAAAACTAACTGTTACTATGCATGAGTGGAGTTGGGCTGATTGGGGCTGTGCTTTAAACCATATCTTGAAATGAGCAGTAATCCCAAATAGGAGGAGATTAACAGATGGTTTTGCTACAGTATACGGAAGCCTATCCTAATGTCTTTTAGCCAGAGCGCTACGAGATGCTCGACTCATCTCACAGCTACAGTGTACACAATGAGACAAGCATAATCACATCAGGCTTACAGTGTAGCTGTGCTGTCAATAAACAGCACTCACAGCTATTTCAGTCCTCACTAAAGGCGACTTAAAGTAATTCAGCATTCAGACCAACTGTAAGCTCGCTACTCCTGAAAGAAAAACTTGAGCCTTCCCATGACAACATAGAAGTGATCTGTGGGATGAACATGGATCCTCGCTGCATCCACAGGGCTGGGTAGAGCTGTGGGCTTCACTGTGGGTGGCCCCCATGGACCTGGGCTAATTGTTTCACATCACAGTCGAGCCAGGCTGAGATCAGACCACCGGCTGCTCTGATTCAGGCAGTTTAACAGCCAAACAGGGTATGCCAGGAAGCACTTACAGTGCACACCCCACCCCACACTCACAAGCATGCACACACCACTCTTTATCCATCATACATGACCACAAGAGAGCGTAAAGAATTTCTCTTTCTCCATGCAATCTGAGTGAGTTGTCAATCAACTGGCCATTCACACAAACAGTATATTATGATAAGACAATACTTTTGACGTCTTAAAGCTCAACATGATAACATTGACCTCATTTTTTTCCGTTTTTTTACCATTATTTGACTCCTACAGGACAATGAAGCATTTATTTGTATAATAGTTTATTCTGGTTAATTGTGTTGTGGTTTTTAAAATGCATATATATAATTAATTCATGATATAGACAAAACTGCGTAGTGGTTCTGAACTTTTTTGGTTTGTTACCCTTTAAAATGATGCAATGTTTGTGACCCATCATCCCCATTTCATCATTTATGCAAAAAGTTTTTCCTTTCCTTTTAATTTTTAATAATGCTTGAGTCTGGAGGATAAAATTATTAAAGAAACTTTGAAAGAAAAAAAGAAAGTCCAGAAGGGAAACATGACTGTAGCAAGATTTCGTGTTAGGGAAATGTGATCGGTCAACAAAACCAGAAGTGGGAAAATTAACAGTGAAGGGTTCAAGGTGCTGCAATTGAGCCAAATTTACAAAAAGCTTAGAGAGTATTTTAGCGTTATGTTGTTATTGCGACTTACAATAGAGGCAGGAAACATGAGGAGATTGAGGAGGATGACATAATTACAAAGTTCTTCAGTGAGATTCAAACTGGGAACGTTGTGGTTTTGAGGTCGGTGTCAGGACCAACAGATGACTCGGACGCCTCACGCTCCGGCTTTCACAAAGAGCTGCTGCCGTGTGGTGGACACAAAGAGTCGTAGTGGGCAAACACAACAGCCAAACACACCAGCATAAAGATCACTCTTTCTATGAACACATGCTGCTCTAGGCCTTTAGTTCCCAGATCTGTCACTAGAACAAGACTGGGAAATAACAAAATCCTCCCAGTGCACAGAGCACTGTTAATCACCAGGCATCCCTCGCCTACTGCTTTTTCAAGGCCTGTTTGACTTAAAGTAAACATGTGCAGGAAATGTATTCAGTGGCTCTAAACATTTATATGAGGGCCTTGTGCTTCAAACAGTTTCATGGCCAGCACATCTTTCAAGAAGGTGCTTAGTGAGCCATTTGTTAAGCACATGATAATAGGGCATGACAATGCATGGCATGCCATGCACAGCAAGGCTGTATCAGTGTTTGTTAAGCCTTTTAGTTTGTGTACTCACTATCTGTATCGCTGATAGACGATGTGAAGATGGTCGCTGGATCTTGATCTGATGAAACTGATGAAACTGAATGTCTGTACATTGTAATACAGGGAGGGCTAGTGTTTTGTAAGCTCTACTCTGACCTATTTCTGTGCCGCTGAATGCATTTATGGATACAGGTATGAAGAGAAAGATTGAAAAACTGGTTGTAAAAAAAAAACAAAAAAACACATTATCTAAAATCTGAATATCCAAAAGCTTTCTATGAGTTCATGCAAGCATTACAGAAAATCATTTTTTTCTGAGTCTTTGGATAAGTAAGCTCTCATCTCCTTTTCCCCATTTCTCCAATTTCATCTAAAAGAATATCCTTTGTTAATCTGGTCTCAATGAGCACCGTTGTTAAGTGCTGCTCACTCTGCACTCCCAGCCAGTCATAATCCATTGTGTTGTTTGCCCCATACTTGGTGTACATTTCCATCACAAATTCCAATGTGAACAGTCGATAACATGCACAGATGTGGCCATTGTAGAAGCCTTCTTTTTTAATTCAAAGGAATGTAGTATGGTGAACTACTATTGCACCCTAGGAAATATTTGAAAAACAAGTTGTACTCTCCTTGGAACCAGGGATTATTCAGAAAATACATCTTTTAAGTTGTTGATCTCAAGTGTTATTTTACACTTTACCCAATTTGAATAAATTTCATAAAACTCTCTGTAGTATTAATGCTGGAAAGATGCCGTATAAAAGCATTAAGGGGGATTTCTGCACTGGCTGCTGTTCTGCTTCATCCAATCATCATGAGTTGTGAAAAACATATTAACCTCAGGGTTGATAAAAACATGTGCGCCAGGACTTCATTTCCTCCTCGCATCTTGCTGCACTCATCAGTTTTATGTAGAACACGCTACTCCAGAGTCAACATCAGTAAAAATTGAACAGTACATGATAATGATGTTCCCTGACCTCTTTTAGACAGTCAATATAATCCATGATGTTGTTGTGTCTTGCCTACCCTCATGTTCCACAGCTGTACTGTACTCTGTATTAGCACTATAAATCATAGAAAATCTACTTTTCTTGTATGTGAGAGTCTTGATGAAGCCATAAACTTAGAGGAGTGCAATTGCATGACATGTAGTAGAGGCTGCAGTTCCAGTGATGACAATAAATGAACAGACAGAACAATCATTGCTACCCTTTTAGAGCTTTGCTGGAAAAAAAAATATTACATAGTTTATTTTTCCATCCAGCATCTCAAGCAAATCTAGAACAGGAACATCTGCAAGCTTTCACCCTGTTGACAATATATTGAAACACTGCTTGGGAAATAATTCATAGTCAAGATACTGAACTCTCTCATGCTCAATGAAAGAAAACAACAAAATAAATCTCACATCTTGCTGGCTGTGCCCTGAACAGATGCCATACAGGAAGTCGGTCCTATCAGCTCTAGCAGGCACACAAAAAAGCCCTGATGTGTTTCACAGTTTAGTTTCCCTGCACTTTGTTTTTGCAAGGTTCTGTTGTTGAGGGAGAAAATGAAAACTGTAGGCCTACTGTCCTCCCTTTGTCAACAGTCTTTACAAGTTTCTCAAGATTTATGAAGTAAGCCTTTGCACTAGAACTGAAGGTCATACAACTCTTTACAACAAGCAAGATCTCCACGAAACAAACAAACAAGCCAAAACTATCCTCTTAAGATTCACTTTAAGAAACCCTACAGCTTCCTCTTGACAGGTAGCATAGTGTTGACAATTTGTTAATTCATGTGACGTAAAGGAAACAAAATTATCTGTACCGCAGAATGAGATAACAATTTATGTAAAGTGGGTTAAACAAGCCACAGAATGCATCTGCATCCCTCTGTTTGGATCAGCTGCACAGTAGAGATGCTGACATGGCTTGCAATAAATGCAAAACATCCCCATGGCCCAATGACCCCAAAACTATTTCCTCTGAATGGATTGCCTTGCAAACGAAAGTGATCCACTCCATCCTTGTGATCCTGTATCATCTCATTTACTTCAAGGGCCCCTTTAATCATCAAAATGAAGAGTTAATTACTCTTGTTTCAGAACACTTTACGATTTTTGTGCAGTTTGTGTTAGATGTGGTTGCCCCTGGAGGCTGAACAGGGCCCTAACTGTTTGTTCATCAGAAGTCACAGCAGAGTAGTTTTGATGAATTCATATAAAAACATTACTTATTGCATTATCACAGCTCTCAGCTGACACAATGCTCAAATATCACGCAATCTCTCCGGGTCTGAATTTTGTTGCCTTGTAAGTTTGTCAGAACTTGAACTGTTTGCTCATCAAAGCAAGTAACAGCAGCCATCAGCACCACCTTCATCTTCATCTTCAACACCTTTGTGGTGTCATGGTTACCTAAGCTTCATCATTATCATCATCATCATCATCATCATCATCATCATCATCATCATCATCATCATCATTCATTGTCACCAGCAACATCCACTGATATCCCCCCAAGATCCCCAAACTTACCGCTATGCGCGTGGAAAGCTTCTGCTCCCCCTCTGAGCCCTTCTGCTCTCCGTTGACCCTGCTGTACTCTGGAGGTTGCGGGTTCGATCCCCGGCTGCCCTTTGTCTTTCGGTTCCCAGGGCCTTGGTGGACTATGTTGAGCAGGTGAAGCGTATTCTCGTGCTCCCGGTCCGAGCTCTCGGCCTGACCTCTCTGGTAGCGGTTCTCACAGGTGGAGTGGTGCCTCCTACACAACTCTATGCGGGCGCGCAAACGCTCCACTATGGCGTTGTGCAGCTGTGGCACCGCGGAGCCTCTGGAGGTGGCCCCCACCGGGCCGCTGCCGACCCCACCGGGCATAGTTCCTAAACCGACACCCAACATGGGTACGAATGTCCCTGCAGCAGACTGAGCAGGGGTCGCCTCTCCCATACCCGCGGGTCCCCGACAAGTTTATCGAGACTGAGGTCCACTGAGCTGATGATGGACCACAGTACGCGCATGGAAGAAAACAAGACGTATGGATGAGCTATGATCCCATGTGGAATGAGAAAGACTACACTGCACGCACAAAGTCACTTGTGAGAAAGACGATGTAGCCTTTGATATCTGTTGAAAGACAGCCTGTGTTGCACAATCTCGTCGAAGTGATTTTAGATTAAAAAAAAACACTTAACCTATAAAGTAAGATGAGGTCAGTGTAAACTCATCCAGTGTTCCACAGAGGCATTCAAAAAGTCCCAATGTTACAGATTTTTTTATTAGTGATTCTTCCTTTGGGGTGTTACGCTGTCAGCTTATAATTAAAACCGAAATGATTTACAAATATGAGAGACTCGTGGATTAACAGCTGGAATGAATCCGCTCTTGCTTAACGACTGGACCTCTGCTCACAGATAAATTATACCCAAAATGAATCCCTTGGATGATTCAGAACCATCGCACGCACAAGTTCAGTTTCACCGATGGATACATCCCTGGCACACTGTCAGCGTACTTTACCTCTAATGTGCCACACTTGTTCAATAGTCAAAAACAGAGTAAGACTGACAACTATAAATCCAAAGTATTAGTCGCCGAAATAGGTGAATCTACAAACACGCATGACCTGCTAAACTTCAAGACTCACGGCATTTTTTTTTGTTTGGAAATTAGTCCTTTCTCTCTGTCTTTCTCTTTCCATCCGGATAAGAAGGATCTGGTTGCAAATCACAAGTCAAAAAGCAGGCAGCCGGAGCGCAGGAAACCGTTGCATAAACCGATTGAGATCCGTCTCACATAGTCCATTGACAATCGTTTGTCCGTGCGGTGCACCGAGGCAATAGCGGAACTACAATACACAGACCCTCATTGTATGAACATTCCTCGTTTGACATGATACGCTGATGTAGCGGGGTCCAAATGTGCACTCTAGTGGAGAGAAGGGTGAACTGCCCTGCAAGGCACAGAGAGGGAAATGGATTTCATGAATGTTTTATGAAATATGACACTAATGTTGCATTTGCAGATAGAAGTATCCGAGGAGGGTAAGATATTTATGACCTACAAGATCTCTTTGTGATGTTTTTATTAGAAATCACTGGTTGTGGTTCAGACTAATAATACTGTCGATGCTTCAGGTTTATATACTTCACCAGAGGGCTGGGGAGGAGGGTGGGGGCTTGTGGATGTGGCTTCTAGAAATAAAAACAATGTCACAATAATTAACTGGACCAATACACTTAATACAAATTTAATTAGTGAAATGAAAAGTCTTGCAAAGCTTTGGCCACAGGGTGTCAATACAACATCACATATACAGACATAATTAATCTCAAGAGACGAACTAAGCTTAACTTTGATTTTGTTGCAGTGACGTCTTATCCACTTTAGTAAGACTCCACAACTACCTTTTTTTTACTGAGACATTAATAACAGTATGAATATATTATTACTAAGTTAGAATGAAAACTGATATGTTTCAATTTTCAGGTCAGTCAACCCCCTCTGCTTAGACAAGGGGCCATGTGGCTGTATGGATGGCACGCCAGTCAAGTTGCCCATCAAAATATCTGAGCAGTCAATCATTTACAATGAGGGCACACGTATAAAGCACGCTGACATACTGACTAACACACACATCTTCCTCCATCCAGAGCTAGAAAGTTTGCCTTTATCCCATACATATCCCATACATATCCCACACATATCCCAAACATATCCCAAACATATTCCTCAAACTCTCTGGAGTAAACAGGCAGACAAACAAGAGAACATATGAATCAACTGACCGCTCAAAAACAGCTGAATGGCCTCTGATTTGCTCTGATACATGTTGTCCAGAAGAGATACTCTTTTTTTTAACTGAAATTTTTTGTTGATTTTTATTCCTAATTTTTGAACTGGAATCCAACTTGACTCTTTTGTTAATATTTCTAAATTAAATTAAGTGAATTAAGTTAGATTTGCCTGAATTATGTGCTGTCTCAAGGTAATTCGCTGTAGCAGACATGAATTCAATCATTCTGTTAATTTCACTGGAGGGTTGCAGGTGTTTGTAGACTTGCTCACTCTGTAGTAGATTGAGATGCACATTAGATGCCAGTAAACTAAGGGTTACAACCACAGTCAGGCATTACACTGACATTCACAGTGACAGGATGTATGTTCTTGTAAAGCAGAAGGAAACTGAAGTTAGAAGAAAACCACACAAACATGCGGAGAATATGCACGCAGTCTACACAAAAAGAGCCTAGGAAGAGAGAAGTCCTTTTCAAACACTCACTTGCCTCACTGCCTTTTAAAAAGTAATTAAAAACTGCAATAAAACTTAATTAACAGCCATAACAGCACCAATCCAGGTAGGCTCAGGAGTCTCCTTAGGCCACTGATGGAGAATCACATCCAGTTATGTATAGATGGCAGAAAAAAAGGGGAAACTGTTCATTTGCTGTAGAAACAGATACTTGGTTCTGTTGATGTTAAGGACATAGTTGATCAGTTATCAGCTATGGCCAGAGAGCCATGTTGAGAGATCAATAATTAAGCTACATGGGTGAATTTCACCAACTACAAACACTGATGATGCTGACTGTCAGATGCTTTAACTTTTGCACTTGTTCTCTTGTTGCTAATCGGTCATGTATTTCTTGCTTTTTACTTTAGTAATGAGGATTACTCATATGCTTTGGACCACACACACACACACACACAGCTACACCCCTGCACTGAGACAGACTGTAAAGAATGTAAGAAATTGTGCCTTTGTACCTGATACTGTGTCCTCACCTGATACTCCATGTTGGAGAAAACACCTAAATTAGTTTAATCCTTTGGTACAATCATATGACAATAAGAAAAAATGGAGTAGTTAAGGGTTAAGCATCCTGTTCTGCTTTGACAGGGGGAGAAAGATCCCTGTTCTGGTCACTAACCTTTTGACTCAGCGGTTATGGGACAATATCTTTTACTGCACTCAGACCACCCTGCTGACCTGAAAATGGGGCTCAGGCCCACCCATCACACTCTGCAATCGTTAGTCTGGTCCTCCTTGGCTGCTTAAAGTCTTAAAGCAACCAGACTGCATGGAAGTTAAAAATGAGAGATCTCTGGCACGCAGACAGACTGTCACATGTGATGATAGAATCTTGCAGAGTTTCAGCACATCCGATGAATCTTATATTATCATACAAAAGTTTGACAGGAGCTTAGAGAGAAAACAGGTTAAAAATCCAGAGATATTTTTATCATTTAACACTTGCAAAGATTTACAAACCTAATACTTCACAAAGCCACATGTTCCTTTAAGACCCATGTCAAGAAATTTTGGAAAGAAGTCCTTATAGATCATGTGAATGGATGGGATAATCCACATGGATATTATGTGTACAATAAAAGGAAAAGACCAATACACCAGGGACACCAGTGGCCTTGAAGACACCAGTAAGTATCAGTATTAGTTCAGCCTGCACGAGGTTGGAGTGCAGACTTTTCTTTCCAGTGCACATTTTATTTTTCACTGCCTCTCTTACTCATTAGGCAACTAATCGGTTATTGAGGGACTCAACTGACTAACAAATTTTTAGCTGATTAGTCAGTTTTATTTTCTTTTTGGGGAAATGGTATATTAGTCATTGGTCATTACTGGAAAATGATGGTCACATTTTAAAGAACAATTACATTCATTTCACACAAGTTAAGAAGATCCTGAAGAAAAAATTCTTGTTTCTGCTCATATTTATTTGTTAGTACTAATATATTAAATGTATCATTTTTTAAGATAAAGTAAGTAAGTGAGCAGTTTTGTTCAACTCTCCTGCATGCTGAGCATTAAATAACGGGGAGAGGCACTGCATAACTGAGAGGTTTTTTTTGGAAAGTCTTTTAATATGATGCATAAATACAGACTCAAATCACTGGTATTTCTGTCAGCTTGAACCTTCAAATTAAATGCGTCTTTTTTCACTTCACCAACACCGGTGGATGCAGCTGCTGTCCTGCACAACAGAGGGCAGCAGACATTTAACTTCTGTGCATTACAGCATCAATCAAGAATGTGTGGGTGAGTAAAAAGTAATGGTGTCAAGGCTGCTGGGAAAGAGTGTTTCGTTTTATATTCAAAGAGGAACCTTTGCACCAGATTTTCACTTCTTGATTTATTCTATGTCCACAGTTTAAGTCTACCATAATACAGGAACAACAAAGTCTTGTATTCTTGTGTATCCCAGATGAACTGTACCACGTTACCATCACACTGGCATCATTTGTCATATTGCTTCACAAAAATCAAGACAGTTTGCATACATAAATGTTAGTAGAGAGAAGGTGTCCTTGTCTGGTAGTTGTTTTGTTTTTTTTTCCTTTTTACAATAATCAACTGCAAAAACTCACAATAAATTAATAAATTAACACACAAGCAATTCGCAAATGCTTTACAGTAGTAGCAATAACAGTGGTTAAAAAATGATCTCTACTAGTACAGTACGTCAACCCAGTGACAGTCTGACAGTAGATCTGAGGAGTGTTTTCAATCTCGCCCAGTCAGGCTGTCATTTCACATACTACAACTCACAAGCTACCACAACACATACACAGCTCTTCTGCTTACAACTGGCCTCTCTAGATAATAAATTACACATCCATTTCACTTCAAAGACTGACAGGGAGACAGGCTTTTCTTCAGTCTCTTCATTCCTCTCCAGCTCTCGCTCTTTGTGAATCACAGTTCACCCGGGAAGGGCTTTGCCAGTGCAACTCAAGCTGCCAGCCTCCCCATTTCATGTATAGATCATAAATTTGGGAATTCAAAACAAAAAAAAGGAATAAAATGCACACTGTGACAAACATAGCTTAATTTAGTCTGACCCCATCCTCGTGAATATCACTTGCTTTACACTTATCAGTAGAAAATAATGATAAAAAGAATACAAAAGCAGTAAAAATGGTAGAAAAAACATTTAGAAGTAAATCTTAATGAAATAATGAATATTACCATCTAACATTGCATGGCCACACTATTCATATTAAGATCAAATAGGGATTCACTCTTTAGTGGTTCCAGCCCACAATGAAATACTGGACTTAAGTTGAACTAGAAACTGATCATTCAGTTTCCCTAAATACAATATGGCTCTTTTTCTTGAATAAAATTATGAATAAAGGCAAAATTTATAGTCTGAACTGAAATGAAAATATAAGGCAAATTAGTTGAATAGAAGAGTTTATGAAATTAAGAAAACATTCTTTACTCAACTATTTTTTTAGTGATTAAGATCACTGGCAAATCTTCATTGTGGCAGGTTGCCTTTGCAAGAAAAGCAGAAGGTTACAGATGTGTAGTGCACTTTATGTCACAGACAAGTGCAGCACATTTCTAAACAGTCAACAAGATGCACTGCAAATATGTCATTCTAATAATAATTTACACAGGAAACAAGTACTCTTCAGAGACATAGCTGTAGTGTGTAGCATATCAAAAACTGAAGACATACATCAGTAGATGGTTGAATTCCAGAAAACATAAATAGGCTTCTCTTCTCCTCTACTTAGCTTGTATTAATGGCCTCTGGAGAGATGCAGAGAGAAAAGAGAAAGAGGGAGAGAGACAGACCGAGTGAACTTATCTTAATTACTTGGAAAGTATACCCCCTGCTTTATTTTTTTACTTCCTCTGACTCAATAATTTTCTTGGTCAGTGCACATTTATAATGAAATGTATTAGAATATTACCTGAAGTGAATCGACAGCTTAAGTCAAACCTACAACATTACAAGATGCCTCGTCTTCTCTTCCGTCTTGTTTTTCTTCAGTCTGTACATTTTAATGTTAATGACTTTGTACCTGCTTTGAAATAATTGGCCTACAGCTTTTAAATACAGTTTGGGCTCATAATTACTGGAAACTGAGGCAGAAGCCATATACAGTTAACATTAGGGCTTTTGACACCGGCCTTCACGCACTTGTTAGGCTGTATTTTTTTCCCCCCTCTCTTCTCAGCAGACATGCACTGCTAAGCTGAAATGATTGCCCGCAGTGAAAATAATCTCTTCACTGCTTCTTGCAAGACTCAGCACAAATGATAGATTGGAGTGAAAAGAGAGAGTCTGCCTGCATGCCAAAACCGGAGTGCATTTTGGCATTCCTGAGATCAGTAAGCATACTCTTACAGTATATTAATATGGTTATCGACCGGTTAGCCTCTGCTGCTCTTTTAAATGGCAGCAATTGAGTAAATGACCTGCTAGATGCAAATGAAATCTTTGACCGTTGCAGAAAGGTTGAGCTGGACAGCTTGATGAAACACTTGCAATTTTTATGAAGGATGGACTGATGAGTAGGGATGATATTTTTTTTATACACATTAGCAATTGTCCATACACTGTTTTAACAGTCTGCATGAAGAGCTTTGGCAGGGCGCTTCACCTGTATGGCCTGATATCCTGCATGTCAGCAGTGCACTGAAGTAAAAATCATCACAGAGAGTAGGCATAGGATAGGTTATGGCTTATTGTCCAATATTTCAGTCTTAAACAAGGCCAACCAGTTTTTTTTTTTTATGGTAATGATAGAAACATGACACTGGAGATGCTTGCCTTAAGTTTTGGATTTTTTTTGTTTTTTTGTTAAGTCATAGGTCAGTTCAGGTCAGTGTCAGGACTTGACCCCCTTGGCAGGTTCAGTAGACTGTCGCACATCGGTCCACTCCTGCATGGTGCTTTGCAGTGCCTGGGTCTTCTCCTTATCAACTTGCACATAGTCCACCTTCTCATCAGAGGTCACAGATGATGTGGAAGGCTGTTGAACAATAAATAAGGCAGGAGTGAGACTCTGGCTTGAGGGCAGACGTGATTGCACGACATTAAAAAATGAGATCAAATGCTGGTATAGGTTGAGTCGACAGAATCATGTTTACTTTTCTGTGCGGGCCGGGCGATCCAGGCTGGAAGTCCAGTGCTAGGTAGTCCACGTTGCCACACTTCCGAGGGGCTGGGCTGCTGGTGCCACTCACAGCTGGGGAGGTAGACGCTGGGTTCTGCTAATGGGGACATGAGGGTAGGTTTCACTCACCCAGGGTGCAGCAAGTAAGCATCGCATGCAAACAAGTGGATCATTAAAACAAAGAACACAATGTGCTCCCCCTTCCTCCCCAAGTCCCCCTCCAGCTATTGGGACTCACCATGGCCACATAATTCTCCTCGCTGTCTGCAGAGTCGGTGCTGGTGATGCTTTGTGTAGAAATGGGTCGACAATGCTGGGAGGACATGGAGTTCATCGCAGCCCTGAAGCAAAGCAGACGGGACTGTGAGTGCTTCTACCTCTTTACCTCAGGCAGGAGCAAAATACAGCAACAATCTGCACCATCAGACTGCTTGCATGCGTGTTTGCGAGTGGCCTTGGGTAGCTTAGCTTGAATGATTTATATAAGACTCACATGGGCCGTGTCCAGGACATGGTGACTGGGCTCTTAAATGGCAGCTCATCAATGATCCCATTGTTCTTTAAATCGAGAGGTGTTGGCTTCGCTGTGGAAAACAAGACCAGATACCGTCAACAAATGTCATTGTTTTTGTAACAACAATTAACAATTGAGCTGATCTGAAGCCAAGAATGGCAATTAAAAGAAATGAAAAAAAACCCCACTTTTAGAGCGATGAGAACTTTGCTATAAAGAAACTTACATTTCCTGTTGGGTTTGAGGTTGCGGTTGATGGGTGGCGGCGTGACATCACTGAGACGGCTGGGCCGGTGACACAGGGAGGCACTGCTCCCCTTACGGGCAGGTAGCGTTGCAGAGAATCCTGGGAAATCAAAGTGATGGGGCCCAGGGCTCATAGGGATGTAGATATTCTTCGGGCTGTCAGCCTGGGCAGCGCTGAGTGGCGAGGAGCCAGGATTCATGGGCACATAGTTGTCATCTGAGTTTCCGCTGTCTGAGCGAGTCAGAGGGGCTTTGGTTCTCTGGTGTCAGAAGAGACAGAGGGACTCTCTTAAACTTGCTGAGCTCAATCTTGCAGGAAAAGCGCAACACTCAAACGGAGTAAATATAGTAGAGTGTTTTTCTGTCTCTGACGGTTATGATTTCACAGTGACAGTGTCATTCTGAGAGGGAAGTGCAGTCAAATAGAGAAAGTGACTCACCAGGTAGGAGCTGAAGCCGTCATTGACAGACTCCACAGACTGGCCTGAGTTGTTGAAATGGATGGGACGGTGATGGCTGTTAGTTTCAAAGGAGGAGCCTGTGGAGAGAGTTGAGGAGAGAAATCAATACTTACACTGTCATAAAGTCTAAAGAGAGAAAAAAAAGAGATTCTTAACTGAAATAACACAATGCCAACCTCAGCGGTCAAATATTGCACAACAATCACTAATACAGAGGTCGATTTAGACAAGAATGTCTGACATTTCTGTGAGTAAACTCTTGTTTCTAATGAGACAAACAGAACTTGAGTGACATTTTATTAAATGCTTCACTGGGTTATAATTAGTCTTCGCAGCACAGGTGTGTGAACAGCCAGTAGCCTCCCTAACAAGTGTCACAGGTCAGTTCTTGTCACCAGCTATACGAGGCCCGAGCACGGACTTTGCAGAGCAGAGAACACAGCACAGAGAGAGGCAGTGCATTGTGTCTGCAAGTGTTTCTTTTTTTTCCTCCCTTCATTGCTTATCAGCCTGGAACGAGGCATTCTGGAGCAGGCTGTATGGCTTGAATTTCATTAGCGTATCAACAGAACAGTGTCTGCTAGACTGGCCTGTTTGTTTCTGCTCAGCTGCTAGCGTTAAATCAGTCAAATGAGAGATAGTGGAAGAGGGAAAGAGCGAGAGAAAGGGGGGGAGGAAGAGGAAACACAAAGCGACAGCAGTACCACAAGAAAATGGACTGATCAAGTCAGACTTGCATTTGAAAAACAGGAAACAGGTGAAATGTGCGATTTCAAAAGATATGTGTGAGTCAACTACGGTGGTGAAACAAGCAGTGTTTGGGAGGAAGTAAAAGAAGAGCAGCTTAATCACTATTTGCATTCAGCGTACCTCTGTGCAGCCTGATGTTCTCAACAGCAGGGAGAGTATTCCTGCGTGGGATAACGGACACTGCAGACGTCATCTCTCCGTTCTGGCTTCCTACTGACTGAGGACTCCCCCATTGCCCCTCTGACCCCTGGCTAGGTTTAGGGGGCCTAGGAGGAGGAGCACAGGAGGTCTCAGAGCTGGAGGGTGTCAAGGCATTGTGATTCTTATCAAACGTCCGGGGGATCTGGTAGAAGGAGCCAGGCGTCGTAGGAAGGTCGTAATTGTCGGGTGGACGCTCGTTGCTGTGCATGGTAGCGAGGGCGTTGCAGGGCGTTTTGAAGGTGTAAACCTCTTCATTTTCCAGCTCAGGCTCACCTAGACCACTATGAGCTGATGCCTCAGAGCTGTAACCACGAGGAAGCATGTAACAGGCCTCCTGGGGGGAGTCATCGTGCACTGGTAACTGGTTTTTTCCTGGCTTGGGCAGACTATAGAAGCCATGCAGCTGAGCACCCATGCCATCCAGACAGTGGGAAAAGCCATGGGAGAGTTTCTGCACTGCAGAGTCACTCCCCATAAACAGACTGCTTCGTGTAGCCTGGGAGAAACTGGCACTCCTGCAACATGGACAAAGACACAGTCAGAGGCATACATTCAATATGTATACTGCCCCACCTCCACACGGTCTAAATGCTCCCTCAAAGACAGACATCTGTCTCAGACCTCAATGCTAATCGATCTCAAACAGTAGCAATAATAAGACGTTTACAGGGGCATTTCATGCAGAGTTGTATGTAATTACCCATATAACCACTAGATGGCTCTGCTGCTCTTCAGAGGGAGCTCTTTAGGTCTCAGTACACTATTAAAAATGTTCTCTTCCTCCAGGACTTGAGCCCTCTTACAGGGAGATCATTTCTGGTTTCTTTAACGTTCCCCTAAACAGCTGATTTATTTACATGTTTTCAGGATATGAATGGGAAAAGGACATCCATGTTAAGAGGGAGAATTCTATGACTTTCCCACAGTTTCTCAGCCTCTGTTAGGCACCCTGGGGACATGCCTCATTTATTCTGGCTCCTTTGTAGGGCTTGACCTTGAGTGCCAACTAGAGCAGCCTTACAGTTTAGACGTTTCTAGCCAGTTAGCTGACCAATGGTCCGACTTAGTTGGCCAATGTAAAGATGAGATAATGTTTCCTCAATGACCCGTTTCTTTATGTCAGCTCTAATCTCTCATATAATTACATGCATTTGTGTTAGCTACACTGCAGATTTATATTGGTCATTTTTAAAACTCTATCATAAATCTAAAACAAATTACATGAATAATGCATCAAAGTAATATGTTAAATATCGACATATAACATTTTGCTCTATCTGACTCAATGTCTTTGTCATGTGAGATGGCACACTGTGTTTCATCAATTCTTCTTCAAAATGATCATCAATCAATCACATTTTTTTTCCCATGACTCTGTCTTCCATCATTTTTGATGCATTTTTCTTGATACAAAGATTAATTCATACTATTGGTGATCATACCAGCGGAGCGTCTATCTGACATGAGTCATAGCCCACAACCACATGCCTGTCTTAATTAGCAGACCCACTGAGCAGAAGCTAGTGAGCGGGTGACAGAAGTCTTTGCATAAAGCTGAGGAGATGGATTGTGAGGCTTGATTTCCTGGCTTCCACAGAGGTCCAGCACAGCAGATTTATGTGCAAATCGTGTGGCTGAGAGGGCAGTTCTACCCTGTGTGAGTCTAAACCTATAGGAGTGATGAATTGCAGCCTCAGTCTCATTGATCATCTACTGTGCTGGCTATCTGCTGAATGGCATCATTATTAAAGCTGCCTTTTGATTCTTGGACGCTGGCATGATGGCAATAGGAGGTGAGTTGAATGTTAATGGAGAACTCAGGGTTGCATTTAATATAAACACTGGTCCTTTTGTTCTCTGGCTTAGCATAAAGCTGAGACAGCCATGTGTGTTTACATACATACAGCCGCTCAAGTACTCGCACCTCTGGCCTTGTTTCAGTGTTCAAATGCTTGACTTACTGACTGCTTTAACACTAGTCTGCTATGTGACAATACTGTATGAACATGATTATTGTATTAATGTAATTAAAAAACTTTAATTATATGGTACTTAATATGCTGAATTAACAAAATCTCTTTTAATAAATGTATTTTAATCTTTACATAATGTTCAATATTTAAAGTACAACTTATACTGTGAGTTAGAAATTTAATCCACATCGACTTTTCTCACTTACCATTTCATCTTTTGTTGTTTTAAGGTAAATCAAAGTTAATATTTGGGGTCAATAACAAAAGCCTCATTTGTTTATAGTTAAAAACATTTCTTCAAGATTTTCAGTTCAGAGTGTTTTGAGCCTAGTTTACTCAACTTGATTAAATTTCGTGATTATTTGCATTTCACTTTATCTTTCTTGTAAAATATTTCCACAAAGCTTTATCACACTCTCATACACACAAAGCAGTTGGATAACGCCCCCCCCCCAACAGTAGTTCTAACCCTTGGGGGCTTCTAAACTGAGGAAGCGCCGTAAACCTGTATGTTGACCTGCATTAACGGATAACAGGAAACTGACACAGGACGCCTGAGGGTCGTGATCTTTACCGTGCACTCTCTGTCTTCCTGCTCATGCACTGGTGGAGGAGGAGGTAGTCCTGGGGCGCACTGTTGGACAGGGAGCTGTGGTGTGTGTGGCGCACAGGCACATCAAAGGTGAAGAGGACTGGCTGGCTGGAGTGGATGGGGGCAGAGGACTTGCGCTCTCCGCTCAGAGGAGCCACTGAGCCGGGGACATCTGGTCCAACAGATCGGGGCATATGGTGTAACCTGCCATCTGCAGACATGAGAAAATGTAGTTATTGATTGTTTAACTTGTTTTTTTTTTTCCTCCAAAACCTGCCTTGGGTTTGTCTTGAGACTGCAGAAGCAGTTCTCTGCAGATTAGGCGTGCGGTGAAATCTTATACTACAGAAAGTAAGAAACAGGCAAATAATCCCCCTTAAAACATTTTCCTTTTGTTCTCAGCACAGTTAAAGCCAAATGGCAGTGTGTAATTCATTTGAGGATTTTAAGCCTTTACATGACCTTGCATTGTATAAAGTCTTGTATTCAGTAGCTTTCAGTTTGCTCTCTAATCAATAGAGAAGAGTGATCTGTCTCAAGGGATGAAAGAAAACAGTAATCTTCTGGTTTTCTGTGCTGCAGGGTGCGAGTCGTTCAAAAGCTTCTGATCCAAGTTATCCTGTTTGACCAGGGCCAATGTGCTTTGCTTGATTTTATTGATTTGGCCATTGTTATGCACGGGGGGGACTGTGTGGACAACATGTTCTCATTGTTTCTGTGTGACATCCCTGTATATCTGCACTGAAAGGCCACAAAGAAAAGACGAATCTGAGATGGGGATGCTGCAAATAGACCAGGCAGGAGGCCAAAATGAGGAGGCGCACACTGAGCTGTAGGAGTAAAGAGTGGGCGGCCCACTGATCCATCGACCCATGGTGCTGTGTGCAACTCTAGCTGATGGGAGAGAGGAAAAAAACCCACCAATCATCTCTCGCTGGTATTAACTCTTATCTTTCACTGTACAGTAAATGCAATTTTGTAATGCTTATCTATATGAGGAAAAAATCACACAAAACATTTTATATTGGTGATGCAAGTAATAACTGTTGTACAAGTTTATTATATTATGGATTATTTTGTGATTAATCGAGTAATCGTGTTATCTATAAGTCAAAAAACCTGAAAAATGTCCACTAAGGTGAAAATATTTTAAATCAAAGCAGTTAATCTTCTCATCTTTCTCATTTACATACATGTTATGCTAAACAGTTAATTGATTTCAACTTTAACGATTTTCTTTCAAGCAGCTAATCTATCAAAGCTCAAGTTTAAATCCTGTCCCAAAAGTAACCTCCTGCATTACATGTGTTTTGCATTTCCTCCATCATTCTGCTCCTCCTTTAGCAGACCTTTACTAAGCATGTTAGGGATCAACATGCCCTTTAAAAAGAGGACAATGTTCTATGAGTCATGATATGAGCTGACCATACAGTGGGACCACAGCAACTGAGAAAAACAAAAACCACACAAATGTGGTGGGTGAGCATGTGTGTATGCATGTGGACTGGTTGAAGGGCGGGGGTTTTCTGCAGCCCAGTTAGCTGAATGAGGTCACATCCATGCCTGAGGGGGAAAAGGCCTCTGCTGTGGGGTCTCCAGGCCAGTGGACATCAGTGAGATGTTCATGCCCACAGTCACACAGGCAGGGACTCCCCCCAATGATCCTCAATTACACCATTGTTCCGAGCCTTTCCACTCTCCCTAGGCTGGTTAGGCATCATCTCCTTTCTCCACAAAAAGCTTTGTAAAAGCTTTCATCCAGTGCGGTGAGTACTAGGCCCACTAACATGGGTAGATATATTGATTTGTTGTAGAAAGACGGTTCCTCCCCCCTCCTGCCAGAGAGAGGAGTTGCATGGAAAAAAAACACATGCAGGCCTGGTGATTTGAATGCAGAGGACAGAGCAGAA
Organism: Acanthurus leucopareius; assembly: GCA_029814765.1. Lineage (NCBI taxonomy): Eukaryota > Metazoa > Chordata > Actinopteri > Acanthuriformes > Acanthuridae > Acanthurus > Acanthurus leucopareius. The sequence goes on along the minus strand of JAQMCX010000055.1, from coordinate 3,717,875 downwards.
CTTCCAAAGTAAGAAGTAAAATGTAATCTTGTTAATGTGATGTGAGGAGCATGTTATTCCGTCTGCCCAGAATGGTTTTTGATTAACTACCGCACATGACTGTCAGAATCACAAGGAGAAGAAAGATGACTGGTCCAGTCTGCTGATGGAATAGCCTACATGGCTCATCGCTGACACTAATGGGTATGATGATGTATGTTACCACTGGGAAGCAATTCCATCAAGTCAGTAGAACCACAACACAGAAATAGAGAAAAGAGCAGAAAATAAAAAAAAGAGTGAAACTTTCCCCTAGGTGCTCATAGTAATGTTCCTTTCACTGGCTAATGTACTGTGACACTCAATGAAAGGGGGTAAAAAAGTGATAAGTAATTTATTATGCTTAATCTTACAAAAGAAAAGTAATAAAACCGGGAGGGCCTGGCACAAGTAACATAAAGGCCGACTACCTGATGTTATTACCAGAAACAGTTTTCTCTGAGACTAAGCTGAAGCCTCAACATCAAACAGGGCGGTTAAAAGAGACAAAGAGTTCTTCCCACGACATTCCTCGGCTTGAAACAAACATCAGACTATCAACAGCAATGCATTAAAAGACCCTTTTGGTTGGTGAACGACATATGGCTATTCTGGGTCAAAGGGCTCCTAAGTTCATGAGCAATTTTCCAATTATGCTCTATAATACATCACCTACTGTCTCATCTGCTCTGTGGCTATAATCTAATAGAAGCCGGCTGCTGGTCTCAGGGGGCCAAAATTAGAACCCTGCTGCATCACTAAGGACAAGAACGTCTTTGTAGGGTGCTCATTTCCTCTCAGCCCGGCTAGAATTAGACGAGGACATATGATAATCTAATCTGAAATGAGATATAAAAATAGAAAATACCACTGACCTATTGAATAGAAAGGGCGTCTCATAGAAACATGAAGGAAGAGGAAGTGTTTGAGTTTTCTCAATGCAGCAGTTGCAGCCATTTCATTAGGACTCCAATCATCCCTTAAATATTCCATAAAAGATAATCATCTGAGGTTCACGCTGTCCACCTGCCTTCAATTTGAGTACAGGAAAAATGCAATTTCCTTAATGGTTTTATATGAGATTGGACTTAAAAAATATTGCCGTAAGGCTGAGACAGCTACAATGAGTGTTGCAAATTAACCTCGGATATGTCAGGGCTGTGCAGGGTGGCCGGATGGTGGGGGAGGCCATCTTGTGATACAAAGGTCAGGCGATAGGTTTAATCCCCTTATGGGTCCTGACAAAGTGCCCTTGAATAAGGCCTCAACATGTTCAGTGTAAGTCAACCAGGAAAAGAGCACCAGCAAAACTAGTTGAGTGTTAAATAGTTGTTGTTTTTTTCCACTGCTGATTCCATGAACAGTGCATAGAGACATTATGTGCCGTCCTGCATGAATCTGCCAGACTCTCTGAAGCAACACTGGTTCCCAGGAGGCCACAAAGTGGGGTCCATTTGCATGTGTGGTTAGCAGGGGGTTGGGAGCTTTCCAATGAGAATAACATAACTGGATGAAGTAGATGCTCAGAGCATCAGAGATGGGTAAGGTAGACACTCAGGAGAGCCGTTAACTCTGAGAGACTGTGACAATCAACAGGAAGAGGGAAAATGGCATCCTCGCTCTGTTAGTTAGTCTGAAGTGAACAAAGTGACATGGCTGTTTCAATCTCCCTCAAAAAAAACAGATAAGAAGAGTATTAAGCAGAGCAGACACACAGGATTATTCCCTGATCACATTATTCTCTGTGCCTGCCTGCCTGCCTGCCTGCCTGCACCACAGCGTCATGTGAGCGCCGCCCCTCGACCACACTGCGACATCCATTTGCATAAAAACACACCGATCAGTCACCTGAAAGACTCAGCTTATCGAGGCCATATCATAAGAGTTTGGTTTAAGTCGAAAAGAGTGAAAAGAGTGGCTCACTTTCAACAAACTGACCTCATTTCTGCAAGGCGATGGGTGGGTGAGTGCTGCAGCTGTGCAACAGTAGGGTGGACACAGATGAAAAGTTAAATTGGTGGTGAAGGTTGAGTGTTTGTTTTCATTCTCTCATTGGAAAAAATACGAGGCTTACCTCGGAAGGGCTGCGCTTCTGAATGCGACCAACCAAGTCAAAAACAGAGGATAATTAGCTTTGACAAAGTAGTGCATTACATAATGGGAATGCACAAGTCATTATGAATGGACAATGCGATACTCCAATGTTGTTATCTACAATACACCCTGAGAGAGGAAGCTCCATACAATCACTGATAAACCAAAGTGCATTTTTAAGAGTAAACACATCTTATTTTGGGTTCAATCTGCTCCCTTTGGTTTTGCTTGGTTAAGGTCAGTTGTTCCTCCTAAGAAAGCTGGTTAACTTTTTGAGAGGTTGCATAAATATTGGACTAAATCAAATAAATCTTGCATTGTAATGTGACAATTTAGTCAATGAAACCCAGTTAAATGATCTTAGTTTTTTTGCTATGAAATGTCTGTTGAAGGAACAACTAAAAAAAAATATGACATTTTGAAACTTTACACTGATATTCAGTACTCAGTTGTTTCAGTTGGCAGGAGTAAATAAAAACTAGCATTAAGATTATTTTTAGGTTATATTGTAAGTGTTCTCAGGCTGACCCCAAGAGTATGAAACAAGCAGCAGTGATCAGTGATAAAAAGCAGACTGTCCTCCACTTCGCAAAATACTGTAGACATGTGGCCGTGCTGTAGATTTGTAAACAGCTACCCACATAAGCTTTTCTGCTACCAAACAGCTACACAAGGAATATCTGTGCATTCCTGTACTAGCAGGCAGCCTACCAATTACATTTCATGGATTTATAGTGTGATAGAAGACCGAGTGCCATCTGCATTAAAGACAGCAGATTCTACTCCAAATTGTGAATTACAGGATGAAGGTATAAGGTATAAACATCCACCTAAACCGGCAGAATTGTATATAAACAGTTGAGCATTGAAAAATCCCTTTCCTAAAACAATCCCTTTGCAGTTTTCATATGACTACAGGCTTGGCGGCAGCCTCCAATTAGAGAGATTGGCTTTGCCAGAGGCTGGTGCTAAACCTGTCACTTGAACAACTAAGCTGATGCCAACTTATGGATGAAAAATGACTGAGCATATATCCAGAATCTGTACACATGTATCCACGACGAATATTAACCAAATGAAAAGTGGACTGCAAATATTCTAGGGTGAACAAGGACTGAGGAAAAAGATACTGTAGGGTTTCTGTGATTCCTGCATCTGAGCACTTGTGAATGTAATACAGTAACAACTGGTATTTTATTTCAGTTTTATTTGACAAAACTCTGACTTTAAAACATTCTCTAACTCATAATGACACTGTAAAAATCTAAAAATGGTTTGATTTCACAATATTATGCAACAGCAAAGAGTGGTCTGACACAGTGGTTTATGTGTTGCCAAGTCTAGTCACATTTTAACCGAAGTGGCTTCAGTACAGCCAATATTCAAGAGAAAAAAAACAACAAATAACCACAACTTTGGTATCTTTTAAGCAGGTTCCTCTTAATCATTAAAGGTAAAAGTCTAGATTTCACACAGAGGTTTCACACAGATATCTGTCTTTCTTATGTAAGAATGAGCTGATAGGGAAGTTTCAGTGGGTAACAGTCTCTCTTCAACAGTAACATTCACATCGCTTTAGAAACTGGCAACCTTAACGGCAAAGGCACAATCACCATAATGCTGATTAAAAACACCCAGACACATTTTTTTTTTGTTTTACTGAGTCTTACATCTGTAGACAACAAATCATCACTCTGGCACATAAAAGAGGGTTTAATGTGAACTCACTGTGAAATATTTTGTTTGAATAAATCTACCATAATCACTTTTCAATGCCTTTTTGACAAAAAACTGCTGAGGCTGCTGTTGGAAATGCTGATTTAGTAGTTATTCTGTTTTTTTTTTCCATATCTCACCGTCTTAAGGGCAACCGGCACCTGAAAAACAATACTGTCTCTTTTTTTTTTTTTTCTTTTTTCCGAGGGACATCCAGGGAAACAGACAAAACGAAGAGGAGAAAAAAACAAAACAGAAAAGGGAGCTGTCACGCAAAAAAAAGAGAGCAAATAAAGCGAAAATAAAGAGGACTGCTGACAAGTAAAAACCTCATCCCTTAGTTGAGACTATCCTTGTCTCGGAGTTCAAACAGCTGGGGGAGAGCAGAACAAAGCCCATGATTGACAAGATGTTGTTCCATTCATTAGATTGTGCTTGGGGGTGGGTCTCCCTGGGTGCAGACACACGCCACACACACCCTACCATCAGTATCTGATAACAACAGCGCTAACACCCTGCCACAGATTATGAGAACTAGAAATACATGTAACTTAGTGCGTACGTGTCTGTGTAAGACAGGGCTGCAACAAACCCTTGTTTTCATTATTGATTATTTTCGCAATTGTTTGATTAATAGTTCAGTTGATAAAATGTTAAAAAAAAAAGAGTATTGAGAAATGCTGATTACAGATCCCAAAGTAAATAAATCACTCAATAAATCACAAAGAAAAGCAACAGATCATCACACATTAAAAGCTGAAACCAGGAAATAATGGACTAATGCTTGATATGACTTAACAATTATTAATTTTCAAAACAAACTGATCAATGAACTGACAAATTGTTGCACCTCTTGTGTAAGATGATCAAAAAGTGCAGCAGTAACTGGTTGAAACACCCACAGCTGTCTGTTTTGTTATCTGGAGAGTCATGCTTTTGTTTGATAGCGTCTCTTCAAAATTAAATGAGTGACAAGAACATCCATTTCCCATCAGTCTATTCAGTTTTTTTTAGGTAAAACAATAAAAAAAAAAATGCATCAGTGAATGTAAGCATGATTCAGCCTCTGCACATTCATGAACATCGAAATTCTGTAGGATTTCTGTTACTTTTACAGACTACGTTCTTGCCTCTCTTCTTCGATGATTTTCATGATGGGTCCGCATGATGTACTCTCAAGTTTCTGGTTTCCAGCAATGACTTCAGATGCTGCCAGTGGTATTATGGGAGGCACGGCGGTGGCAGCAACTGCAAACCGTCCTTAGACAGCTCTGTGGCAGCAGAAACATGACCTTCCAGTGCAATGGAGTCTCATTATTTCAACAAAAATCAATGCAGTCGAAGGGCACTTTGAGAGGCCGAGCATGTGCAGAGAGAGTGGGGAGCTAAAGGAGAGGGGATCTGCATATTTTTAAGGACTATATGTTCATGTCCATGTGGATTACTTGTTGAATATCACTCTCTTTTGTGTTGTTTTTTTGGTTTCTTTAAGAAGTACAAACAAGCTGTATACATTTTTAAACAAGTTTTGGAACTAGCTCTGTCTTAAAAGGTCTTTTCATATGAATTTCATCAAGTTTTTGTTCTTCTTCTCTTTGTTTTAAGATGGTACATTGTTTTAATGGTATTAATTCAGAATTTTTTTTTTGCCCCCTAGGACTTTTGTCAGCACAGTGCAGAGGGAGATCTGAATTTAATTTGAGCTGCTCAAAGCATTAAAATGTTTGATCACACTGTGAACAGTTTCCACAGGAACCACTTACTGAGGAATTGTCCATGTGCAAACTTTTAACAGTGTGTTCTTTTGATTATCCAGAGTAACACAGTGTGTCTGTAAGAGAGACACTGTTTCTTTGAAGAGTTATTTGACAATGAGCGGCTGTCATGTGCTGCCCTTGGTCAACCTTGCTCACAGTCCCAAGTGGCAGCTCACTACTGGCAGCAGAGGCCAACACTGACCGACAAAAGGTATTTTCAGATCAAGGTTCTGATATAACCTATGCTACCGAAATGTCTCGACAAAATCCTCTGAGAGAAACAAACACTTAGACTCCTCAAGACTTCGTATTGTCTGGGTAAGCCTGGTTAATCCTTTTCACAGTAATTCAGACTTCCAATTGGCACCGCTGCAGTATTAAAACAACAAATCTGACATTGTGTACATTATGTGGCATTACAGAACACAATCAATATGAATCTCAGACATGCTATGTCTTGAGTCCGGTTAACTCTTTCTGTCTGGCTCTGTATGAAAACAAACACGCTATCTGCATAACTAACTTTGTTCTTGTGTGTCTTCTGTTTGTCTTTGTCGGCTTGCGTAATCTGCATAAGAGGAACTAACTTCTTAGTTGTTTCCAGTCTGGTTTGTTTTCTTTCAGAGAGGGAATTCCCTGTTAGTTTCGGGACACACTGGCTTTGACGTGCAGCTGTTTGCCACGAGGAAATATCACATAAATGTATTTGCCGAAGATGTTTGTGAGCAGGGGTTTAAACTCCAATTAGCATCTTTGTATGTGTGTCATGTCATCAAGCTATTATCATAAAAAAACAATCCAAGTTCTAGATTCTGCATCGAGTAGTCAACGCTGAGTGTGTGTAACATGAGTTATTGTGGTACTGGGGTTTAGGCCCATGAGCACTGTGTTTTCACAGGCTCAAAGAGATGATGTAGGAAGAATACTGATGCAGACAGGAAGTGCATCACAAAGTCTAGACATTTTTACACTGAAAGTAGTGTGTATAACACATTTTTTTGAAATTCCACTTAACACAACTAAAATATCCCACTGAATCCCTTTTACTTGCCATAAGAGGAGTATGCCTTTTTTTCCTTTCTTTTTTTCCTACTGTGTCATGTTCAACGTCAACAGTTCAAGGGAGGTAAGTATTTTTTTCTACACTGACATCAACCTGATACCACAAAAGGGAGCAGACAGGAATTATTCGGAAGGATGGCTCTGCATGAAAGTCAACAACTTATTCCTTAGAAAAGGAAAGTATGTGGTGTGTGGACTGATCTTAAGATTTGTGTGTGTGCTTATGTGTGCCTGCTCAAGATAGAAAGAGAGACAGAGAGAGAGAGAGAGTACAAAATTAAATGGACTACAGGAAGAGGAAGCAGCAGTCAGCGGTCTTATTAACCACCCCAAGATCCATGGTGACCTTTCCAAACTAATTTCTTTGCTTTTCCATATAATTAAGACGGCTGTAATGATGTTACAAAGCCTTCGAGGAACAGACACATAAAAAAATTGCTAATAATCCAAAACTTTCCATAGCAATTAATTTGACGAAGGCAACAGTTTTTGTTTTATTTGTTTTCAAAATCTGTCAGAATTTCTATAAAAAATTGGCCCTCTCGGACAAACACTGAGAATTAGGATTTTGCTTGGAAATGATGCAATTGATTTTCAAGGAACAAAGCACATGTAAGGGGTTCTTACAAAATCCTAACTTTTACTTAAAATGAACCACCTACTAAAAACAAGAGCATGGATAATGCATTTGGCTGTAAACAAAGAGCTAACAGTGTCTGATGATGCCCCTCAGAAACATGAACTAAACATTTCTGTACAAGCAGAGTTTGTGACCAAAAAAGCCTGATAAAAGCCTGCAATCACTCCTGCAGCTGTTATGACATAAACTCTCTCAGTACCACAACCCATTCTCTCAGCCACACCCGACCAGCTACCCTTCATACAGTTTGAGATTCATGACAGGACCTGGCTAATTACTGAACTCGGACCGGAGGGGGATCCCCTCATGATGTGAGCATTATTAGATTCCCCACAGCTGTTTTTTATTCTACACCTGGACATGTTGCACGTTACAGATGATCAGCCATGTGCACAGAGATTAACGTACACCAGCTGCCAGATGGTGGAAAAGCAACAGCATGAGTCCAATCTGGATGAGCTGGAGGAAGAATATGAGGGGAGTGTATGTTTCATAACTCTCAAGACACACACACTATACTGAATATATGTGGCTAATATGTCATCTATGCCAGAAAGATGCATTGATGCTACAACTACTCAACCAACAAAAATCATGAGCTAAAATAACAGGAACTGCATACGCACGCATACCTTTGAAGCAGATTGATGATGTCATAACCACAAGAAAAAAATCTAATCTGAAACAGTGAGTTCATCCTACTGGTTTAAGAATGAGTCACTGTTGCTTAGAGACGTAAAGTTAAGAGGCACTGTATCACTACCTTTACTACTGAGTCACCACTCCGTTATGTGCAGCATTTGAGCTTAAATGGTTAAAGATCACAACATAGTGTACTTTCATTAATTACGGCAAATTCATGGCTTAGAGGTAAAAGGTAAAAGTATTGCTCCTCTCTGTCCAAGACGGAAGTTGATTTGCATAAAGACATTACCACTTAAAAATATTGTCATTAGCATAATTTTCGGTCCAAAGTTAAACGAAACATTCTGAAGCACGAAAAATTTAAAACAGAGACTGGGGCGCTAACATAAAGTGAGCTTCTGTGTCTGCTACTTACTTTTAAAAAGGTTTATATAAGAAATACACAGAATAAGAATTTCCTCTCTCCTGAATACAGGAACCTTTTCTTCAACAAAGCAAAAATTAGAAACCAAAAACACTGTCAGACAGTGTGTCCGTTTATTTGGCAGGGATGCTGCTACTCCACAGTCAGATTTAAAAAAAAAAAAAAAAAAAAAAAAGGGGTGAAAAAAAAAAACAATTTTAAATGATATCATTTGGGTGACGGGAAAAAAAAAATGAGACACAAGATGTTCCTCAAAGTGGGGGAAAGTACAGTGGGAGACTAAGAAAAGGAGGCGTTTTTTGTTGCACTTTTAATATAATATAAAATATCTAATATACTATGTAATTACTCATTCTTGCAATTTAGGAAATTGTGAAAATACCCGTCACTACTAAAAAAAGGCAGAGACAATTCTTTCTCTTTCTCCAACAACAAAAGAAATGTATTAATTGACTAGGTTTTGCTTGATTTATGGCTTAAATAATTATCACCTTTGTCCATTAATCTTTGTTAACTAATCCATTTATTGATGGATCATTTCATGGATCATTGCATATTATAACACTAAAGGCATGATTTTTAATTGCACCAACTACTTTGAGATAGTAGTGCCAGCAGACTAAAAACAAATTTCTTAGCTAACCTGTAAGAAAGATGGGTTTAAATAAATAATAAAACATTTTTTAAGTAACTAGTTGGGTCACTTTTCCCCGTTCAAGATGTTCTAAGTGCTCTCAATCAGTCAATTAAGACTTTGGCCTGATTTACCAAATAACAGAACTACTAATCTGGGTGATGGTAAAAAAAGAGAGATGGTGTAGAGATAAAAGGAAACAGTGGCAGAGGGCTAGAGCAGCAAAGACGAGGTTTGAACAAGGAAAGCAGGGACGTGGTAGCTTACCGTGGTTGTCGTCTGACTGGTTGAACCCACACAGCTGGCATATGGAGCGAACCCACTTGTTCATTTCCTCCTCAGTCTCAGCTACAAGATAGAAAGTGCGGTCTGAGGTCTTGATGTCAAACACAAAGCTGTCCTGAAACTCCTTCCTCTTAAAGGTCAGGCCAGCATCCACCTGCTCACAGCAGTGCAGGTCGATGACCCTGATGGGTTTCTTGGAGTGGTCGTTCTTGTAGTACTCCAGAACATCAGGGTCACCACTCATGCGGCCACTGCGAAGTATAAACCAGCGTTTCTTCCATGCCTAGGAAAAAAAAAAAAAGATTGAAAGGTAAGAACAAGACCTCAGTCAGTAATAAAAAGCACTTACCCTGTGAATCAGTACAGCCAAATCATATGTGTGTGTTGATGGAGGATGATGTGCTTCAAATATTTTAAATTCAAACTATTTTTTATGTAAGCAACACAGAGGCCACCTGCATTTTGAAAAATCAACAATAACACAGACTCAGTTTGATTTCTTACTGTGTGTTATACAGGATGTAGTCTTGGCAACGTACTCAACAGCTGGACTTCAGTTGTGATGTTAACTGTTGATCAAACTGACTTCAGAGAAATTAAAGTCTGTTTACTTGAGCAGGTTACTGTGCTTTTGCGCACATGTGCTTGTGTGTGGTTGGAGGCTGCGGGGGGGGGTTAAGCAGGTGTATACTCCCTCCCAACGTATTTCCTGTGCTGATATCCCTCTGCGAGCTACGAGAGAAGCAGAGCTCCACCATGGCAACTTTATTTACAAGACCACAGGCTCCTCCCACTTCAAAAACTTGTGAATGACAAGGCTTCTGTCCAATCAGAACCAAACGGCATCAGCGTACAACAGTGTCACTGGAGCTGGAGTTTCCTTTGAACATGTAAATAAGCATCCCTTGTCACAACCACATGAAAGGCAGAAAAAAAAGTACACGCTCCAACAATGCAAGCAGTTATGATGCAAGAGCAAGAAACCTACATTGCAATGTGTTGATTTCACACCAGTAACACAATTGTTGTATTTGTCGAATGGAAAAGCTGAAAGGAAGAACAGTGACCTTGATCACAACAGCTCCATATGTGTTTTCCAGTGGCTGTCTTAAAGGGCCTCTGTGTTCTCTGTGCTCAGAGACAAAAGAGGAAGATAGACCAGGAAGGGAAACGGGGGAGTGAGGGGGAGCTGGGGGGGGTGCTTTTGGACATCTGCCAGTGATGCACTTCCGCCAGGCAATGTCTCTCACATGCAGGCTGCTGACACACAGGATCCTGCAGGCCCCCCTCTCTCTCTCTCTCACTATCCACACAGACAATGCGACAAGGCTAACTGTCCCACAACCTCCTCACACCAGACTGACACCACACTGATGCAAACAGAAATATGCATGCTAAATTTTCATAAAGGTTCTTATATATATACATATCTTTTAAAAGCATCTTGGAGGTAAAATTAATGGCAGCTATTACGACACTTTGGTTTCCGTGTCCTGGTATTGTCTTGTGCATACTGCAAGGCTTGCCGCGACACTAAAAGAAGCCATTTTTATCTTACACTCTTACCATTCCTACTGCAACAAGTCATAAAGTTCAGAACACTCTCATAATGTCCTGTGGGGTGTGTGCATCAGTCAAATCAATGAAAGAGTATTAGGTCGTGGAGGACGACACTCTACTTTTTGTAAGTTTTGTATTCAAAACACAATTAAATTAGTTTATAGGTAACGTTCTTATCAGAAGCCTCACTATATATAGCTCTTACTTTGTGAAACACAGTTTTTTAAAATATTTTTAAAAAACTGTGTACTGTATAGTAATTTCTTCTCAGATTTGTACAGAACATCTTTATTTTAGCCTGCTCCTGCTACAATATACTGTGGTAAATCCTCAGGTGTGGATGATGCAAAAACCTCCATTAACCTTGAACACGCTGATCTATTACCTTTAAATAATCGAAAACTGATAGAACGCTGGAGAGATACATGAATTAAGATAAGACTGCAAGCTAATGATTAAAATGTCAAAATGACATCTTGGACATTTACAAGCATAATAGCTCCAATACATTACTGTATGTTGTTTTGTTTTTTTTACAGTAAATTAAGCGTTTTATCAACCACATTATATAAAATAAAATCCTTGCAAAGAGCAGTTTATTAATGTGAAAGCAACATAATGACTCAAATATAATGTTTTAAAATGAATTCATGCCTTTTGCCAAACGTTACCTAAGTATTGTTTTGACGTGTCGGCTGCTCTGTTCATTTCTTCCTCTAAGAACACAGGTAAGAAGAAGCACCAACATGTTTTTTTTTTCCAGGAAGTGCAGATTATGATCTTATCTCCTTTGTGTAGCTGAAGTACTCCTGAGGTATTGGGGTATTAGATTTTTTCATTTTATTTTCTGTCAGACTGATACACTGATAAAAGCACAAGGCAGCACAAAATGATGTTGATAGTGGAGCGGTGCTGCAGTGTGCATCTTACCACCAGCTCTAGTCTCAGGAAGCAGAAAGAAGCACATAAAAAAAGAAAGAAAAACAGAAACAGATTTAATCATATCACACATGATGATTTGTGAACACTGTGCATTAGGTCATTTCTCAGTGTGGAAAGCTGTTATGATGTTCACTAATGCAGACTGCACTGGTTAAGGGTGTTGGAAAGCAGATTCCAAAAAAGTCAACAGTGTCACTACTCAAGTTTCCTTCTGAAGGATTCCGATGAAGTGTGGACTTCCTTATTTCATAAATATACAGTGCAGTCATCACACTCCTCCTGAAGACCAAACACAGAGCACGGCATACATTTTTTATTTCTTTTTCCAAGGTCCACAAAGCTCTTTGGTTCAGTGCCATTAAACCATTCTGAGAGAAATCGCCATAACTCTTGCAAGCCCCATTTAAATATTATTGCCTTTTCTGGAAAGAGGGAGCATCACTTAATTGAGACCTGGAGCGCTGCCCAGTTTCGAGAGGTCAGTGCAACCCAGCTGGGTTATTCCTGGCATCCTTCAGCTGCAGCCAGCATATTAACCCAGGACAGCAACAGCTCTCAACCACAGAAGAAATACGACTCATTTAGGAGGCCTTATCATGCTAAAAATAGAATGCGTATTTTCCACAGGAAAAGCAGTTGATGCCTTCTTCAAGAACAAAACAGTTTACAGCTTGTCATGAATAAGAGGACTGAATAAGGTTTCCCTTATTTCCCACAGCTCCTTACAAAAATCTTGCGTGGAAATAAAAGAAAAACGTCTTAAGTACATTCAGTTTTGCATTAGCCTTTGAACAAGACCATCGGTAGTCCTCTCTCCAGCTTTCACTCTCTCATACACTCCTTTATATTTGAGCAAACTTCCTCGAAAAAGTAAATCATGAGGGAGGACGACACAACATAATGAGCTAACCCACCCACCGCCTGTCCTACAGAGCATGTCTAAGCCCATCGATCACTGTTGAAGCGGTGGGAAGTGAGGGTTGAAGCTGTAAAACTAGGCTGAACTCTCCAGGCTCTTCAACTTTCCCCTCCCCCTCATGCTGCATCGCTGTTCGGAAAAAAAAAAAAAAAAAAAGAGTCTGCGTAGAGACACACTGCCCTTGTTAACAACTGGACTGGACAGTCCACCGGACCACTGAGCACTGTGAGCCAGGCCGCTAAGCCCACCCTAAACTAACAAGATATATCAAAGAGCTACATTAATGTCTGTGCAACATACAGCAGACAACACTGGACATGTCGTGACTCCCAAATACTGGCACTAGTTCATCATGCCCTTTTGGCAAAAGAGATCAAAGCGGAATAAAGGTCAAATATAGATAAAAGAACAACACAACAGCATAAAGTAAAAAACAAATCTACTGTTTATTCGGAAAAAATAAAGACAGAATTTTATGAAAAACTGCTGAGATTTAAATAATAAAAAAAAAACCCTGTAATCTTGATTTCAAGTCTAGAGTGGAAAAAAAAGGACTGCCTGCTAGAGTTTCAAGTTCCCCAAGAAGAAGAGAAGCCATCCATATCTATTAATGCACAGTGTTTAGTCCCTTCAGTCCCATTCAATCATCCCAAATAGGCTTGATCTTACCTTGCTCCAGCACAGTCTCATTTGTGCTGCGCTGATGGCCAACAGCTATAGATACAGAGAGACTGCAGCCCAGCACAAAGGATAACACGTCTGCATCTATTTTAGAGGACTGGGAAGGAAAACATCTAATAACAAAACTGCACAAAACAATCTTTTGAGTGAGTTTACCTCTAAAAATAGGATCAAAACTGGTCTGTCCTGCCAATTTCTTTTGTTTCTTTGCATGTTGACAACTACACGTGTTTCGCTACTATTTTTGGCAGAACCCAATGATGCTGTGGGAAAACAAACCTATTCATACAAAAGCTCTCTGTTCACAGAAATAATAGGGGTACAATTATCTGGTATGTGTTCACAGCTTTATTTCACATTTTAGGAGACAAGTACATTGCAGCAGTTTATAAATCAATGCAATTTTTTACTGTATCGGCACAAATCTAATTCAAAATTGGAGAAGCAAGTCTAATCTTGTGTCTTTAAACCCAACTATCATTCATCTGTCCTCATAAGATCCACTAATGAAGTCAGAGATGCTTGTGGCCTAAGCAATTATCCAAGGTGTGCCTTTTACAGCATTAGAGCAATACAGAGTGTATGTGTGTGTAGTAGTAGGCTGTGTCAACAGGCTGGCTGATAAGCGTCAGTCTGCATCAAATGTACATGAGCAAACATCCAGAATAAACACATATGTTATCCAAGTTGGAGTTTAGAATAGTCTTGTTTACCTCTCCTCCCATTAAAGCAGGAGAGGAGGAGACAGCAGGTTGTTGTCTTTGACTTGGCCTCCTCTGCTCTACCTGCTGCTGCTGCTGCTGCAGTACACACAATACACAGCTGCACAAACACCAGCACTGTGGAGCTGCAGCAGAGCCTTGGAACCACCTTGTTGTGTACATTTTCTCATCTATTACCAGCTTTTGTAAAGGTCATGTGTTGTAGTGGGGAGATTTACCTCTTGTGACTCTGAACGCTTGGCTACAGACAGACTGAGCGCCTCAGGCAACGTGTCTCCCATTTGATCTGAGAGAGGGCACATCTGTGAACGAGCGCTCACACAAAGTAACAACACCATGCCTGAGACTGCATTTAAATGCCCTGGCACTGGGCAATTACTGCTAATTATGGTAAAAGGTGAATTGAGAGGGATCCCATCAGTGTTCTCAGAAGTCCCACTGGTGGGCTTCCAAGGGATGGGACAGAGCATGAGGAAAATTAATAGAGGGAAGAACAGAGACTTGGGGGGTTGGGTTCTTTGGTATCCAATTTCAGCAAATATGGACTCTTAGCAGCCCAATTTCCTTATAAGCTCTAACAAATGTGTACGTTTCTTGTAAAAATAAAGAAAAATATTCTTTCATTCTTTCATTTTGTGTTGTATTTCGGACAAGTTCTTGTATAGCTGCCTAATATAAGACAAAATTAAACATTTGAGGAGTTTGGTTTCTTTTAGTAAATGAAAAGGGATTTTGTGTTTAAAATTGTATTTTTTTCCTAAAATATGGAAAAAACAACAGTGTAGCAAAAACTTTTAGCTGACGTTTTCAAATGATATCCATATTTTATTTTGACTTTCCTATGAAAAGCACCTTGTAACCTTGTTTTGAAAGATTATATGCTAGACATAATCATAAATGATTCACATGGATTACTAAGTGATCATATGATAGCATGATGCAGCTCTTTAGGTTTACTCATAATGTTTGTGGCTCTGAATAGAGATAACAAACATAGTAGCCTGCCTACAAAACAGCCTACAATACAATTCAGGCCACATCTTTTTTATGTGGGTACTGTTTCTTAGCATCGTAACACTTGTGAAGAACAAAAGAGGAATATTTAGCACATTACTGACTTCTTCTCTTGTCCCCCCTTCTGGTGCCTGAATAAGGCTAGATTATTATCTTTCCAGAAAACAGCTCTGCACAAAAGAGCAGCGGTGAGAACCACTTTGGAATGCATGAATTAAAAGGTGGTAAACATATAAAGGCCACGATTGTATGAGTGAATGCCTAAACACTTGTGATTCTGGTTAACATGGTGATAGGGGACAAAGCTGGACGGGCTGCGGCAGACAATGACGACAGAGCCCTGATTATCTGGTCCTAATCAATAGCAGGTCACACGTCAGCCCACGTTCCAGAAACAGATGGGAGCTTCAGCAAGGGAGAGAAAGCAATCCAGTTATATTTGAAGAACATTGCCTGGCTGTTCAAACAAAAATCCCTTTCAAATATGTAGTATAATGCTTCTTAATTTTACCCTGGAAAAGGATAAAAAAGCAAAAAAAGGAGATGCTGTTTTTTTTAAACTTAATAAATCCACTAAAGATGTATTTGTCTTCTTTTCTGTTCTTGACAGGTGTCATGTACCCACGTATGTCGCCGTCTGACACCAGTTTATGTAACACTGGGCTTAAATAAACCACAAATGGGCTTTAGAGAGTACGGGGAAGTTCCTTGGACGTCCTACAGTTTACACAGGGCTCCACATCTCAGCTCTGAGCAAGATGTAAAGCAGACAGCTGTCCCAGACAAAGTTTATAACACATGTTTCTGGAGCACTTCCAATAAATTCAGGTCACAAACAAAGCAGGAGTCCAACAGTGTGCCAACAGTGTGTGGCCATTTTGCGTTTCTGCAGCTCTGGCCCATTATCTGTCTGAGTGGTGAAGAGATCCAGATGCTCCTGGGTTGGACACGACTCTGTCCCATCCGTGTACCAGGACAAGTAAACACGAAGATGTTAAACAGAATTGCTGAGAATATAAAACTACAGGTATTTTAAGTCCAACGGATGCATTAGAGCACCACTGCAATCTAAATCAAAATGCTCAGGTTTCCCAACAGTAAAAACACTGACCTTGGAAAGTCTGCAGCTGCAAGGCATAACACATGCAGATAAGACCAAAACAGGCCTATAAATTCTTGTGTGTTAATAAAGAAGGTGGGAGGTTAGCCATGGTGCGCCAAGACAGACATGGTTCTCTCGAGGGTAGGAACACTTTACTGCTGATGTTTCCCTCATGTGTGGAACTGCCAAGTTCACGTTCTCCTTTTAAGCAAGACATCAGCTTTGAAACCCATTTAGTGCTTGTAGAGTAGAGCCTGATGTGGTTCAGCTTTCATGGCATCATAGGAAATATGATTCCACCTACAATGTCTCCCTGTGACTATGATGGAAAGCTACACCCTACAGGTGTGATGATGATAAAAGGATGCTGCATTCGGTATCTACAGTCCTCGTTCTTTCAGTTCGCTGGTGCAATGATCTGCGAAATCTGTGGCACGTTCAATGAAAAACAACCTTTCAAAAGCTTTCAGTAGATATAATGAGCCGCAATTTGCGGCTGAACACTTCCATCATTAGGAAAATGAGTAATCTCTTGCCATGTCTCCATATCAGCAAAAGGCTGGGCTTATTTAGCGTGAGTCTGCCTGACAGTTTGACTAACGGGGAGCATTATCTTTAATCAGAACTCTTTGTGTCACTTCCCCTGCCTCTGCCATCTGCTGCGGCTCATACATGTCTGTGTATGGAAGGCATGCTGTGAGCATCTCCGGGTCTCTCTGACTTCATACCACAGAGCAGAAACGTTTACATAGAAGAGGAAAATCTGACCTCTGCACCTTGATCTATTACACCATCACTCCAGCAAAATCGGCCAGTACCTATAAGGCTACTTTCCACCAGTGAGCATCATTACAGTCAGTACGGATGTTGCATTCAGCTTGCATGTATGACATCAGCTAAAATACACTGGAAAATAAATCATGTAGCCAGAGCACACCCAAAAACACAACTTCACACACAGTACATACAGTAGTTTTCTTTAATAATGTCTACAGGCAAACAATGCTAATACTGTATATTAATAATGACAGGTTTGGCGCCTTGAGTGTTCTGCCCAAATAATTTCATTTACTAAGTAAAAACACTTCTATGGTTGGTTCAGTTTAATCCTTCATTGATTTATCCATTCTAAAATAATCCACGGAACAAATCGCGTTTATGCTGTGCTATGCTTTATGTTATTTATGACAGCTATAATAATTCAGAAATTTACATTGATTAACATTTTCATTGCATTCAAAGACTATTGCAAAAACATTGTTTTAAAAAAGCCTAAATTTAACTTTTGGCTACTCATTCTTTGTCATAATGCAAATGAAATTAGGCTTCGTGACTACTTCAATGTCTCTCTTTAATTTAAGATGTGTGAATACATCATGACAGTAAATGTCAAATGAATGTGCTAACACATTTCGAAGAATAAATACATCAGATTGTAACATCTAGATTACTTCATGTTTGATACAGCTGCTTGAACTGTTGAACTGTCTGTTTTTTGGAGCTCTGAGGTTCGAAGGTCTAATATCTCTTTCTTGTCTACCACATGGTGCATTATGTCACCTGAAAACTCTGGATTCACACAGGACCTCAGTCAAAATAGAGAAAATATTAAGTTTATTCTTGTCTGAGCTTCAGTTGTAGAAATTTTCAGTTCCTGAAATGTAATGACTCATGACTGTCTGGATCTTCAAAAGAAAAAAACAGCCCTAATCCCAGCAATAACAACGGTAGGTATAGAGGTGCACACGACTTGAGAATTAAAAGGAGTTTAACAATCAAAAAAATACTGAGATATGATTTACTTTCTTGGCTACTTGTGTGGTAGTTTTACAACACTCTCAAAAAGAACTGATTTAAATATAGCACAAACAGTAAACACTTTTTCCGCCGCATCAGTTTCCAAGTTGTTTATCACTGCTTTACTAAGAAACTTGTGTCTATTATATCTGTTAGCTTTGTATTACCACCTTTACCACAACCTCAGCCAAAGGCACATATTTCTCACACATTTCAAACTCCTACTAACTGTTGCAACATCACTAAGGGTTTCACATGAAACAGGATCACACATCACTGACCCCTAGTTTCATATTTACAGCAAATATTGTTTCAGTTGTATTTCATGATTAAACTGCCTCTACAGGTTGTTAGTGTCTTTAAATTTGTCAAACATAGTGACTGTCAGTCACTACTTGGCTTATGAACAATGTGGCAAAGGCGTTGCGAGTGAGTTTAAATACTAGGATGATTTTTGAAGTCTTCAAAGGGTGCGCACAGTCGTATTCTTGGTTGATGTGCTTTTCATTGCAATTCTACCATGCGTGTCATGTTTACCTTGTAGTACATAACCTGTATATCACCTGGTCAAACATCTTTGTTTTTTCATTAGTTTCTGCAGTAACTTGGCTCTGACATCCCTGAGTTATTGAGAAAAAAAAAAGAGCCTTAACATTACGAGATAACCTGTTTAACAGAGCTGCTCAGTGGGGGACAGAAAAGTACTGGAAGCTCTCAGGTGTGTTTGGTAAAGTTGGGGAATTGGTTCAGACTGTCGCAAATAATGTTACAAATGAAATTGAGATATTTATACTTTCCTATACTTTGGGTGTCAACACTGAAGAAACTTTCTCCAATGGCTGAGATAATAGCACAAATATTACAATTGTTGGACAAAAAAAACTATTTTCTGTACAAACAACACTTAAATCACTACTTGTATCACTTGAAGTTCCAGGTTTTTGTATGCTGTTGACTTGAAGGCCAAAAGGCATTTCTACTTGCTCACATTACAACTCCAAAGCCCATTTGCTTCGGAAAGCCAGTCTAATGACAGTCATATGACATGTAAGCCACTAGCACATGTAAGTGCTAGTGGCATGATTCCTGTGTATCATTTTGTGTTTGGATTTAATTAAAAGTGCGGTAAATGATTTTTTCTTTATCTAGAGAAAAACAGGAGATTCTTTTCTTAGATGGAGCAATCAAACAGTATAACACTCAGCGTTTCTGTTAAGTTGATGAAGTAGGTTGGCTGTTAGGTTGTTGGAGTAAACATGAAACAGACCACGTACCATATCCGTGATCAGTGGCTTATCTACTCTGCTGTTACAGTCAGAATATCATCACGCTCAACTAACATATGAAAAATGACTATTTGTTTATGGTCTCACTAGTACAATGTTTTCCTTGAGTGCAATAACTCATAACGTCTTGATCAGCAGAGGAGTCTAAAATAAATATGATTTAGTCCCAGAGGTTTTGTTTTGGTTTGCTGTTTATGATCACTGTTGTTGTAATTTGATTGATTTTTTGTTAGTTTAAGTGCCATTAAGTGAAGCCAGTAATCTTATTTATGCTATACATGTTTACTTTTTGAAGAGTTCAGCTAATAAGA
>JAQMCX010000055.1:3596477-3697636 GCA_029814765.1 Acanthurus leucopareius | reverse complement strand
TTGATTTTTTGTTAGTTTAAGTGTCATTAAGTGAAGCCAGTAATCTTATTTATGCTATACATGTTTACTTTTTGAAGAGTTCAGCTAATAAGTAAAAACAATCGCACTGCTGGCCCAAATCACAAGAGAAAAATCAACGGGATCTACAGTAATTTCCTTTAGAACAGCAGTATTTTAGGATCAGTTGATAGATGGAAATACATTTATATACTCACAGACAAATTTAATCTCTTTCCCTGTCATGGGACCTCTGTCACAACACTTCCTGTAGGTACCATCCAGGGGAAGTCTGGCATCTGCTATTGGTGCAATAATTAAGTTCTGGACAGAAAACACACAGGCTAAACCAAAGTTCATGGCAAAGGACAGGATATTATGACAAAGGTTCAAACAAGGCCACCATGGGAAGAATAGATGACAGGATGTACTTGGGGATGCGGAATAAAACGCCGATAATATCAGTTTTGCCTTTCATGCATTAAATTCTGATGAATATCAATGAAGTATGATCGTACTGCAAAATGTCCTGATGAAAAGGGCACCAAGTTGACCCTCATATTCATCAATAGTGATTTTGACAAGAGATCAATAGTTAAGGTCAAGAAATCTGCCAAATGTTCTGTTTTCATTAACTTAGTGAATATGGACAAACATAGCTTTTACACTTAGAATATTTAGTTAATCAGATTTGAAGGAAATTTGAATCTTAGTGAGGCATGTTGGTGGTGAGATGAAGTTAAAAAAAATGTTTAACAGGTTAACTATGAATGAAAAACGATTGTAAATTCCACCCTCATGTCAATTACAAGAATCCCTTTCAGCGAAGGTATCTAACAATGATAAACTAATCTGACTTTTGATACTGCAGTCACATAAAGCCGCCCCAGTTTTGTAGCTTCTCGGGGAAAGCCCATTTAAGGACCCACAGATAAAGTGGAACAAGGAAAATGTCTATGTGAGTGCTGGGTGTCTGTCAAAGCAGGAACTGGGAGGCGTTCTCCGTTGACCTCTGAGGGCAAGGACTTCCCAAAGCCCCTCTGCAAAACAACAGCAGACCTGGCAGCTGACAGTGGGACACAGGCGGCTGCTGCTCTGCTAGGCCTGCCTTGAAAACTCTGACCCCCCCCCCCCAGCAACTCTCTTCCTCTCCCCAATATGCCATCCACAGGGGAGAGGCGGTAGAGCCCTTGGAAACTGGCAGCAGGAGTGCACAGAAGCCGCAGCTATCACCTTGCCGATATGATCTGTCTGGAATGTGGCAATGCCTTATTGTATGTGAACAGACACGTTCGTGATGTCAGGTACAACAAGGGGCAGATGGGAGGGTTTAGCCAACACTAACCTGATCCCAACCGGAGAACAGGATTGGAATATTGTTTACACTATGACACGTCCCATGCATGATTCATGTCGTGCATGCAAATAATGATTCATAGGTGCATGGAGATGACGTATTATTATGCATATGTCAACACTGGAAGTCACAAAGGTGTACTCTTCTAGAAAAATAAAAAACTTTGGGAAAAGAGTTTACATAACACACTAAATATTTTCTTCCCTTTGTTTACAACACGTCAAGGAAGAAAAACTATTGTCAACAAGAGTTTTTTTTTAACACTTCATAGGTTTGATAAGTGACAGGTTGTTGCCTGAGCTGCAGCCACAAATGAAAGCATGTTTGGGGGTTACTGCAGCAGACTGATAACGGATACTGTCAGACCACTGACTGATGAATAAAACAACCTCAACAGAACTATGCAAGAGGCACTGGGTGAGTGCTGGATTAGTCAGTTGTTTTCATGTTCCCACTGCTTGTTCTGGACATTGTTCAACAAAAGCAACCAGGCCACTCCCACCTACCCTTAAAACACTGCCCACCTCTGGGGCCTCGATCAGCCCCCGAGAAGAGATAAATCCAACTGAGTGATTCATTTAGCTGCTCTGAGACATTACAGCACAACTGTTTTCCTCACAGCGATGCAGCGGGTGTGAAGAGTGACTACACATGTCTGCAGTAGCGCTGTCACATGTTTTTTGGGGGGTGGGGTGGGGTGGGGGGGAGAGGGGGAGCAGCGAAAGTTTATGTTCATCATGTGTTTGCGCAGCGAGGAGCTGTTGCAGAGAGAGAGTGACTGACTGTTGAGAGTAAACAATCAGCAAACATTTTTAACCAGGACTAGTCATGCTTGTTACTGAGGAGACATGTTGCCTCCTGTCTTAACCACCGGTTACATTCAGACTTTTAACTGCCACAAGTGTTTTGCTCACTGATTTTGCATATGTTTTGCATGCCAGACCTGCAGTGGTAGTACCAGTTTTTAATCCTTCCTCACCCTGCACTGGATTCTGCACTGCATTTAGCATGCATAGCTGCATGCCGCATTTTTTGAAAAAAAAAAAAAACATCTGCAGAAGGTCACAGGAGACTTTTTGTAAATACAATGACCAATCATTTCCACAACTAACTACTGATTAACAAACACAGGAGTCATCTGGCTCAGGCAGGAATTCGTGGTACAAACAGGGGGAAGATTTACAGGATTTACAGGATACGAGGACTCTAACACCTTCTCAGCGTTGCAAATAATCTCCTATGAGGCACAGCTGTATGAGCTGTTGTAGCATTTAACGTGTCTCATGCCTCCTTAACTCATTCAAATAAACTGTAATAAGCAATCAAACTTGTCAGTGTGTTCTTTGAGAAACACAACACACCTTCAGACTGGAATGTATGAGAGTATGTGAAAGTAGTATCTGAAAATATCCCTCTACATTAGGACGTCAACTATGTCAGATGACAGCAATACTGGTGAGTAAATGGCCCCGATTGTCCATAGCCTGACTTTAAGTGGAAGGAATTTCAGATGGACAGATTATCGCGTTCACAAGTCTGCCTGTTCTGGACACTCCATCTCATGACACTGTTTTCTGGTTAAAAATGTGTGTGTCTGCAGTTGTATATAGGTTATAGCTCAGGGTGAGAAGCAGGCTGTTCCCTGTTCTTTTGCCTGAGGAAGGCCATTATGTTATGTTAGCTCTAATATGCCTTAAGAGGGGTTTTTTTCTCTTGTTGTTTATACAGCACTGCTACGAACCAAGCAAGTTTTTTCCTCTGTACCACTGCAGCTGCTGTTCCATACTGACCATGGTGGTCTCTGTGTAAACATTAGCCAGCTTTAAGTGGAAGACAATGAGGAAATGACAGGACAGGGGGGGGGGTCGCATTTGAAGACATTCAAGGATGGATTTCCAGATGAAACAGAGAGATGACATCATGGCAAAGTCAGCTAGTAGGAACACGGAGAGGCCTGGTAATGCAACACCATACATAAACAATGGACAGCTGTATTTATAGGAGATTGTCTCATGGTTCTATCTGCCTCCATAAATCCCATTATCTGATTTGCAGCCATTCCCCTGCCTGGCACCCAGCAAGAGACTAGCAGCTTTGGCTTATAAAGCCTTATCAAAGCACTATAATGCTATGGAGCCATCACTATTGTTGTGACACTAGTCAGCTTGGCCAAGATGAAAACTGGTCACATCAGTGCTTGATTAGACACTACCTCATCATGATCGGATAAAGCCGAATGGCAGTTTGTATTTGAGTCTGAGAGCTACTTAGTCAAAATTATAGACAGCTGCCTGGGTATTACAAAGGCTTTCCTCCATAGGACTCCACAATGGGTGGTCTACACATGTGAGACCCAGTAGCCACATTTTTTTTTTCAAAATATCACACATTTCTAGTTTCTGATGAATTAAAAGTGTATCTCAGACTCAAGTACAACATGTGGTGCCTCCTGTAGGGCAACCAGAGAGTAGAGGAGAGGTCCAGATGGTCGTGGGATGCACCTGCTACAACTAGATTTTAAATATCTGAGCGTGACACCACTCAAAGACGCAACAGGAACAAAAAACAAAGGGCAGCAGACTGAAAGTGAGAGAAACCAGACAAATGTGGTTACTCCTGCACCAGTCAAACTCATGGAGAAACTAAGCCAAAGTGTGTAATTCACTTACATATCTTCTCAGCTTTTTCTCCGGCGGTGACTTTCTCAGCCAGCCTTGGATGAGGATTTCACCGCCGCTCATGTTTGTCACTGCTGTTTCTTCTTGCTCTCTAACTGCCGTCTGTCACTAGTACATGACGGCTCCTGAAGGCTTGCCTGCTCAAAGTGCTGTCGGCGTTTGGCTCTCACTTATGCAGCCTGCTCCCCCCATTTGAGACAAATCAAAGTGGTGCTGGTCGGTGATGTTGCCAGCCGCTCCTGGTCGCACTGCGCGCCGTAACCAGCGCAGAAAGCCCAATTGGAAAAAAAAAAAAAGGAAAAAAGAAAAAAAGCGCAACTCGACTCGTGGGTAATTACGCACGGCGGGTTTACGAACAGCCGCGGGGAAACTCAACTGATGCAGGGTGAGGAAGTACCGTAGGGTGTCTGCAGTTTGTTTTCCCAACTCATACCACGCCCACCGAGCAAAGAGAGGGATGGGCTGCGCTGGGATGAGCAGGATGGGGGTGCTGCATGCCATAAAGTAGCGTCAAAATGACAAAACGAGATGATACAAGGGAATAAGCGATAGATCTGTAACATACCGGTTTCCAAAGTTCATAGAAAACAGTAAGTAAGTGAGTCATTTTGTTAGATTTCGGAACACACGGAAACATCTGATTTCACATTAGCCTGTTAGACCAAAGATGTGTCATTTCTCTTACCAAATGCTACTTAATGATCTCATTTTAAAAGTATCTTTTGTAACAAAATATATGGATCAATACATTTATATCGAAAAATTAGTTAACAATCGCTGTTATCCACTAAGTAAAAGATTCGTATTTTCTCAACTAGATGGAATGGGAAAAAGCACCATCTTGCGGAGAACTGATGTACATGTACGGGACGATTGCTCTAAAAGACAACATTATTTTTAAATGCGAGGGTTTAACAGGATAAAAGACATAATTTGTTTTCAACATAAAAAAGCTTTTGGAGAGGCAATTAAAAAAAATGAAAGAAATTTCTTATGATATATGGTTATCAAAAAGCCATTCAAAACTGATGATGGATTAACATTAAATTCTAGTTTGACAGAAACAATATTTTGTCTCAAACATCAATGGTCAATTGTTTTATTAAAGATACATTTCAAATAATAATAAAACAGTGAGATTAAAATACAAAAAAAATGACAAAAAACAAACAACTGAGTATATTCATTTATTTGATGTTTGCCAGACAGCAAAAACAGGCTTCACCGACTTAAAAAAATCTACAAGGCTTGAAATTTTTTTTATAGAAGACAAGAATGAGAAAATCTAGGGAAAGGAATCACATCTTTTATGTTGTCAACGCCAAGAATACACTGCAGATATCGCTCAAATCCCAGTCCAAAGCCACCATGAGGGACGGAGCCAAAACGTCTCAAATCCAGATACCTGCATATAAATAAGAGAGTTATTACAGCTCAGATGGAAAGTAAGGATGTTTTTTTTTTAAATGTTGCTTAAGTAAATTAGTTTTTTTTTTTTTTTACCAGCTATAGGTGTCTTCCAATCCAGCCCTGGAATGGTATGATAATTAATGGAAGAATCTTTGATCAAAAAAATATACATGAACTCAAGCATTATTTTTGAATATTATTAATTGATGACAAAACAAATTTTATAGGGGAATTACAACAACTGACACATGTTGTACATATACATGTGTTGGACTTATAACGAAAGTAAAACTGACCAACACATTGTGCTGATAAAGCCTTTTTCAAAAAAGCAGACAGCAACTGTTTTTCTTGACTGCGGTACAATCTGAAATTTCATCTTTAGAGTTTCCTTGGTATTGTGCTAATTGCTTCTCTATTTCCACCTATACAAGGGATGATCTTATATAATACAGTATAAATATATCAATTTGAATGTAAATACAATATCAAAGTCAAATGTCTCCTTTTTTTTTCTACGACTGAATATGTGAATTGAGTCATGGGGATGTTAGTATGTGTTTTTTAACTGAAATTCTTGACTTTCTGCACATTGTTACACCATCATTGTTACTCCATCACTGTTATGGAAAGTTCTACAGAAAACTGCTACAGAAAAATGTTTTTAAAGGGCACGAGCTATCCTAGCATGACCTTCTGAGATTATGCTTGACATTTATAACAGTAAATATAAACAAATTTAAACAAATATATACTAGCGTGAGCCTTCCCAAACCCCAGGACTATGTGTTCTTACTCTTCCAGCCGAGCTTTCAGCAGATCCAGCCTCTCCTCTCTCAGCGAGCCCCCGCAGAGCTCTCCGACTCCTGGCACCAGAAGGTCCACTGCAGCTGCCTGCACACAAACAGCAGTCGGAGTCAGCTCGGATATGCAAATCACTGCAATAACCCGAATGACATTACGAGGAAAGAGCCGATCAGTTAAATCATTGATTGACTCAGCACTTTTAACAGTGAAACTCCGTCTTACAGTATGCTCCGGATGATCCTTGTTGTCTCTTGCATAAAAAGGCTTCAGATCATAAGGATAATCAGTGACAAAGACTGGAATATTGCCACAATGTTTCACCAGGTACTTCTCATGTTCTGTCTGAAGGTCGCAACCCCACTGTAGAGAAGAGGAGCTAAAGTCAATGTGGAGCTCTGAGGAATGATAGTGTTCAGTAGCAGACACACAGTAGAGGTAGGAATCAAGGCTGCTGTGTCAAGTAGGAAATTAAACCAGAGCCGCTTACATGTGTTGGGAAGGTGAATGTCTGAGAGCTGCGGTTTAGGATGTCTATAGCCTCACTGTAGGTGATCCTGAAAGTAGATTGACCTCAAATAAGCATACGACCATCCAACATTTGACTGTTTTTTTGAACTCTTAATCTAATTTAAACTTAGTTGCCGTGTTTATAAAAAACAGACACTTACGCAGGGAATCTCTTCTTCAGCATGGAATCCACTGTGTCCTTCAAATGCATGTATGCAATGGGAGTAACATGTAAGTTAAGATAATAATTGAGTCAGATACAGGTTGGTATAAGGAGCTAGCTTATGTACCAAAGTTAGGTAAGTGTCCTTGAGGACTCACCCTGTGTCCAGGAGTCACATGCTTGTGAAACAAATCCACATCCTCGGCACAGTGAGCCAAGACATGCTCCGTGGCAGATCTGAACATGTCCTCCATGACCTAAGGATCAGGCACCAGTTTAATAATTAAAATTGTCCTGGGCAACCGTGCACAAGGGCAACTTTAAAAGTCACATAAAGTAAGTGAAAAAAAAATTCAAACATCAGTGCACAGAAACTGATGTGATGTGACATCAGTTAACTGCACCCAACATGCTCATTTTTAAAGAATTAGCTAGTCTGTGATGACCTTTTTTTTATCAAAGGTTATCAAACAACTTTAATTCCACCAAGTCTGTCCTCCTCTGGACAAAGTCATTCCCCCACAGCAACAGGGAGGAACTGTGAGAGAATACAGATGACTAAATGAACAAACCCTCTGTTCATATGGTAGAGCACCATTTAAATCTAGGATGTTTACTCTCATTTCTTGCAAAAATGAACAGAATCCAATGGCTTTCTGGAATGTTAGAAATCAGTCTACTGTTTGCACAGAAATATGCTCATTCTAAAACCAATGTATTACTTTGATCAATGCCATAGTGCAGTATTGTACTTGAGGACAAAGTGCACCTTAGTGAGATCCTCTAAGGACTGTGTGAAGGAGACTTCGGCCTCCACCATGTAAAACTCTGCAAGGTGGCGTCTGCTCTGGGAATTCTCTGCACGAAAAGTTGGCCCAAATGTGTAGACTCTAGAAAAGGCCCTGAAAGAGCATGAAAGCCAGGGCGTAATTAAAAAATGTACTTTAGTATGTGTGCACTGATCTGTTTCTTACTCTCTTAGAAAGAACACATAAGTAGGACATTTGAATGCAAATGATCAGTGGAAGATAAATTTATATAGCTTATCTCACCCTGACATCACTTCCAAATGAAGCTGACCGGACACAGTGAGGAAGGCTGGGACAGAGAAGAAGTTTTCATTTTCTTCATTCTCTGGACTTGATGGCTGTGGTAAGAGAAGAGGACTTGAGTTTTCAAACTAGGGGTGTTGACGATAACCAGTATTGCTGATATTTATAAATGAATTTGATGTTGTGGTAATAAGCCCATAATATTATGTAAATAACAGGTCGTTTAAAGTAATTCAAATTTAATCCGATTCTTGCTTTGTAACAGTAGATGGCAGTAATGAACCCCAACATTGGTTGCCGATCACCAAAATAACATAAAATCACTTAGTGCTTTGTTCTTTTTGTATGCTTTTGTACAATGATGGTTATTGTTTATCTTCTAACCTCTTTACACTGCTAAGGAGGAGGAAAAAACAATAGCCAAAGTAAGAATAAGTATAATCGGACTGTTAGCACATCTTTTTTACACTTTCTGTTGGTGATGTTTTTAAGAATTTTTGAGGGCCACAATAACAATTGTGTAGTGATAATATTAGTACAATATTGTGACAACTCTATTTCAAACAATGTCATTAACCTTTCTGTAAAATACTGTTGTTTTTAAAGCATAGCCTTATATTTAAGAGTATTTGCTAACACATTTGTGGAAACCCACCTCAATCTGAAAAAGCTCCCCTGCCCCTTCACAGTCGTTTGAGGTGATGATTGGAGTATGAATCTGCACAAAACCATTTTCCTGGAAAAAAAAATATTTAATTGCATCAAAAGACAAAAAAGTCTTGCTCTGCGTTCACTTGATAAGTCCTTTACCGGTGTTCTTACCTTAAAATAGGAGTGAATTGCAGCCGTGGCCTCACTTCGTATTCTCAACAGGGAGCTAAAGGCATTTGTTCTACACCTCAGATGAGGATGCTGTCGGATATACTCCAGGCTGTGTCTCTCTTTAATTTTAAAGGGAAAATCCTAAAACAAGAAAAGAAGCATCAATACTATGTAAGATTTTCTATATAATGACCACAATGATAATAACAGAAATGAGGTATAATTTGGAACAAGCGTAGTGAATTAGTGAAATGTATGCCGGATGGTTTTCCTTACCACAGGGTTACATTCTCCAACTACCTGGATTTTGTCTGCTTCCAATTCAACTGACTGTTTTTTGTGTGGACTTTTCTTAAGAATACCTGTGACTTCAACAGCACTACCAAATGTGAGCAACCTTGAGAAAAAAAAAGAGGAAGAAAGTCAAGAGTACTTTACACACCTCTTACCTAAAATAAAGGAGGGTTATCTATAGGGGATAAAACTGAAGTGCTTACGGATCATTCAGCTCTGAGCCGGCGACAATCTGCAATGACTGCAAGGAGCTCCCATCATTCACATGGAGAAAAAGATTTGTCTTCTGAGGTCTCACAGAGCGAACCCATCCCTACATCAGATAATCAAACTATGGTTATCTGTTTCCTCTGATAGTAGAGGTATCTGCTTGGATGTAACGTTCACAAACCAGGATGTAAGTAACTTAAAAATATCTCCTCTCAATCATGAGGATTAAAATTTCAGATAAATATTAACTAGGACACTATATACAGGAATGTTTGAAATAAACAGGAAAGCAACGTGTAGCAGTTCTGCATTATTTTTTTTCTAAAAATTAAGCACGACTCAAGATAAAAGATATATTAAGGTTTAATATGAAGAACCCGATTTATTCATCCAAGTCTCAAATTAGTACAAATTAGCAAATAAATTTCCAGGAAATATCAAATGATAAACGGAGGTGTTATCGTTACCTGTACTTTGATATTAGCTCCCAATTCAGCACATGAAATCGCCTCGGACACTCTCAGTTTCGATGGTATCCTCTTACAATAATGTCGTGTACTAAACAATATTACTCGAGAAAGTGAAGAGGTTGTTCTAACAGAAAGCATTTTAGCTGCAGCTCGAAATATCGCTAAAAACAAACAAAAAAAACCCGGTGCACTTAGAGACACAAAAACGACTACGAGTATCACATGCTGTGACGCCACAAAGATACAAACAACATCATATTTAAGCCAATTTCTTACAATGTATCATATTTTGCTCTGACTTGACTTTCACGTTGTTCCTTGCCTGACGAGCCTGACAGTAACACTTCCTGTTTAGGTCCTCCACCATTGGTCCAATCTAGTCACGTGGGTTATAATAAACCAGTCAGATGTCGGTATTTAGCAGCAGCATATATCTGGTATATATCAAACACATGAAGTATATCAAATATATAAAGCATATTAAATCTCAAGAGAGGAAAAATTTAATGTCACAGTAAAAGTATTCAAATCGGTTTGCAAAATATGTAAAAATATATAGCAATAGCAGATTTTGAGTAGATTACTTCTATTTTCTAACTCAACTAGTGTGGGACAAATGGGGGGGGAGGCAAAACAAAATCCCGTTTTAGCTACAATGTACCAAAGACTATTGTCCAATGAAAATTCCAAATACTTTTTTTTTTTTAAACAATATAGCACGTGGAGTGATTCAAAATTGCAGCGAAGCAAGCAGAGCAGCGATCACAATCTCATGGAAATCCTAAATTAATCTTGCATGATGTATCTGCCGTCAGTGTGAGGTCCATTTCTGCGTAAACCTCGTTAATCCAATACCCACAACAGCACTGGGTCTATTCCCACCATTTGCTGCCGGAGTAAATCAGATCACGCCAGCAATGTAATAAGATGCCATAGACAATTATTCACCTGGTCGCGCCTGTCAGCTCTGGAGCCCCTGGTCTGAGTCTGCAAGCGAACATAAAGCTGGGTGTCTCCACCTCTGGCTGCTTAAGACACATCATCATTAAACCTAACATGATGCATTTGAAAAGTCAGCAGGGTCATTGATATTAATTATCCCCAGCATTGATGGAGCAATTATGCACATGGTCTCATCTTAATGGGGGGCAAACTGATTCTATTTTACAAATCATTGACAGAGAGAGCAAAATAAAGTGAGAAATTTGTTGAAGCTCCTCACCAGACACATTTTAAAGTATTTAAAAACGATCTGCTATGAATAGTATTAGGTTTATAATGTTAAAAGGAAAAAATGGATTTTAGAATTTACTCTTCTTGATTGAGAAATTCAGGATCTCAATTACAGGCCTCTTGTCTGCTCACCAGTGCTCCTTGTGTTTTTGAGCTATTTTTACCACTTAAAAAGCAATGTGCAACAAGATGGCTAACAGTCAGGTTTATAGCAAACATGGAGAGGTTCAGCCATATATGTCTGAGCCTCAGTCGAACTCAAACGCTGATGAGGAGTCAGTTGTACCCAAAAAATCTGTCACTAGCAGACATACCAGAATAGTAATTACAGCTTGCATCTTCGATGTGTACATGTTGTTTGGTAGTTTGTGAGCTTGTAACAGACAGCTCGTGACACAGCATTACAGGTTGTGCTTATGCAAACTTTCACTCTATTATACTTATAAGTCCACTCTATGATGGAAGTTTCAGTATTTTTTGCCTGTCCCACATCTAGCTGCCCAAATTATGTGTGAATCCCACATTTTAGGGACCTTAAGTAAAGAATGTGGGAAAAAAAAAACTTCTGAAACAATAAACTTTGTACCAAAAGAAGTCAGTAAAATCATAGTCTGACATTTGAGGGAAAATAAACATAAGGAAATCACTTTTTAATTGGAAGGCGTTTTTAAGGCTATGTTTATCTGTATTATAAGTTTATGTGTATTTGGAGAAAAAATGAAACATTGTGTCTTTCAGATAACTTAAGCCCCCAGTGAGGAGAGGCTGTTTTTATGTTGCTGATAGGAAACAATCAAGATTTGACAAACAAAAATAAAGAAAAAATAACACTTATTTATACTTATCCTTTTAGGAAATATATCAAAATAAATGGTACTGCTCTGTGTATATTATTGAACTAATATATGCCATTTTGGTTTTCTTGCTTCCTGTATCATTATGTGCAATATCTTACACCACCACAAGATAGTGCTGTAGCTCTATGACATTTTCCACTCCTCCATCCCCATCCCCACTAATGGAGATTATTCATTTACCCCTGAGTTACCTCAAATATATTATTCATTTGTAGCTCCAAGGTCTACTCAAATGGACACAAGCTGGCATTGTTATGTTCTCTCTGCAGTTCTATCAAAAATAATGCAAACTGCAAATGGCCTGCTGGCTTCCATCGGCAGCAGATAGTCCAGCCCCACAGTGAATTCAGGTTGCATCCAGGAACTGTTTTCTACGCATCAACAGGAACAGCAAGGCTGAGGTACCCCCAGCGTTTAGCTATAACTTAATTTGTAATTTCCCCCTTTTTGCAGGCTTGACACATTCCATGGCAACTCTCACGTGGGAGTGATTGTGTGTCACATGTAGGCCTATTTATATTTCCACAGACACACATCCTCCTACACAAACCACAAGGCACCGCATGCATGACACAAGGTGAAGGCAGTATGCTGTACTGTCTTTAAAGGTGTTGTAGGAAAAAGCACCCCAATGTAAAAATGTTAGCCTGCTTACACCCCCAATGTGAAAAATCAGGAGGAGAAGCCAAAAGGTACCTTTAATAAGAGATGCATAGCTCTCTGTTCTTGGAGCATCCACAGGTAGAGGAGTTGTTTGGCAGTGGCCTGACAACCTTATTTGGGCTTAACAACTTGTTAAAATCAATACACGATTAGTCAGCAAAACAAAGGATTTTGCTGTAAAAGCTTTGATCTCTGGAGGATCACTGAACTTAGAGGGCAAGTGCATCCTCTGCTCTCAGCAGGCTTGCCTGTCCACCGACTGCAGCATATCGACAGCATCTCCTGCCCCTTCACAAGCCTTCATCAGCTCCCCCAAATATTCTGCATAAGGGTGCATTGATTTTATGTAACATGGCTCGTTAAGTGCTGATTAGACCATTATAGTGATGTGATTTCAGGGAATGGGTTTGGGTGACACGCGGCCAAACACAAATCAAAAGAAACTAATAACCATTACTGAGAGAGATTTGGACTGCTGTACTGCTTTACCTACGACCCTCCAGTCGCTAATAATACTGTGTTTTTGTGGTCCACCTTTTAAAGTCTGCATGTCAGACAAAATATTCATCAGCAGTGCTCTAGACATTTTCTATTTAAAAGTAATTATGTTCAGCCATTAAAGGATACTTAGTGTCATACTGTAAGCCTACATTTGTACAATCATTATGATGAAATATTAATTAAATCAATTTATCAGTTAATAGAAAACTAATAGCTGAAAAATTTGTAATAATTGTAAAGTATTTTATAAACAAGAAAATACCAAACAGGCACCATTCCTCAGATTTAGCACTCACACTTTTTTGTATTATACCATTAACTTAATATTTTTTCGTTGAAATGTTGGTGTGACAAAATGAGCCAATTTTTGTGCTGGGCTCTGGGAAACTTTCACACTTTTTCATGTTAGAGGCTCAGTTCATTGAACTGTAAAACTAATTGACAGATTAATCACTTATGAAAATAATGACTAGTTGCAGGCCTAGTTTGTGCAGTAAAACTTGAAGAGCACTTTGGAAAACTCTGCAACCGGAAAGGAAATAAGGGCAGGCAGCCTCAGGTCTGATGTCACCCGTCCCAGATCAGGCAAGAATAAAGATATAGTGATGAGAAAAAGTAGCAGACTTTGTCCCCTTGAGACTGTCTCATTAGAGAACAGACATAATTATTTATCTTTTTCTTCTATTCACTTTGTTTTTAATCCATCTGGACTATGAAAGTCTACCATTGTTTAAAGTGTATAATTCCGTGTGTGTTAATTTATCAAAGCCAAACTCTGGTTATTCTCCATCACCTTTTGATGCAAATGTTTCTCTCTGATCTTGATTTTGAATGTCAGTTGCTTCCACTTATATATAATTTGGCTTGCAGCTACATTTCTTCCAAATTAGAATGCTGCTTCAAAAAGTTGTCTGTAATTTTTTGTTTTATTAAAAATACTTGTATTTCTGAAATTTGCTTTTGCCAATTTTGAATCCAATTTTCTGTGGAGCTGAGTGAAACCTTTGCTCCACACTTGAGCCTCTGTATAATTAACTTTCTGGCTGAAGATTGTTGAAGAAGAACAACACAGTTAAATCTCTGATTGCACTACTGTTCTCACGCTGTAGTTTGTTATAACTGTTTTTGTGTGTGTGTGTGTGTGTGTGTGTGTGTGTGTGTGTGTGCGCGTGTGTGTGTATGTGTGTCACTTCAGCAGTGCTTTCTATGGCACACAGAAAGTGGAACTCAACATTCCTGCAACTACTGGGCAGAAATCAAAATGGTAATTACTACCCATCATGTTAAACTACTGTCATTATTTTACTTATCATAACAGATTCAAACATAGCAAGTAAGTGACAGATTTGGTCATACTGGGGCATTGATAATATGAAATCATCAAACTTTGAAATGTCCCTACAACCTTTTCTTCCACTAGAAGTCAAAGAAGTGATTCTCCTGAGATGGCTTGGAACAGATGATGAGAAATAGAAAAGCGGAGAGGTAATATCATAACATTGCACCTCATCACACAGTGTTATTCTCATCCGCGCACACAGTCAGGCCACAGTCAAATGAAACAATTCATTCTCTTTCCACAATTTGCTCTTTACGGAAACATCAGTGTCGGCTTTAGGAGGATACAGCGTGGGCTCTGCCTCATTCCCCCAGGTCCTTTAATTTAACTCCCAATAAGGTTAAAGCTCCCTTATCCTCATTTACAGGATAATTCCCACAAATGATCCTAAATGTTAACTCTCGTTGCCGGAGTTTTAGTTATATCTCGCTCACCTCAGATAAGGGTAGAATTTATTTTCTCACCTTGTGAAAGGCACAGGATGAGAATGCTTTAGTGGACAGACGTTCATAGTACATTCATGATGACAGTCATATTTTCCTGACTACATGAACATGTATGTTTACGTACATGTCCCCCTATATGTGATTGCCTGTCTATCTGCCTATCTCTGTGTCTGTGAGAGGAAACTGTGAATGCAAAACTGAAGAAATGATCAGACACTTATAAACTTATGTTGGTAAACCCTGCTCTCTCTATCACCACCACATCTCACATTTACCGCTTCATATTTAAGAGCTAACTTTAAAGACTATTTATCTTTTAGCCAAGTTCTGCTCTCTACTGAGAGCCTTTTTGTTCAACAAGCTATTTTTTCCTGTAAGACACAATGTCCTTTTTTAAGAATGCCAGTAAAATAATCAACAAATCAAAAAAAAACAGCAAATTACAAACAAACACTGAGTGCTGTTCTTTTCTATGTGTGTGGGAGCATTTGACAACAGCTCTATCATTAATGTGTCCATCTCCTGCTGATTTGTTTCATTTACCTCCCTCTTGAAAGATGAACAATGTGAAGATAAGTGAATGATAACTGGTTTGATTCCTGATTACAAAAAAAAAAAGGTAGTAGGACTAAATAACTTTCTTGTAGCCTTGACACTCAATGCACCTAGAATTGGGGGAACTTCAGTGTGTCCAGTTTGACATTGACTCCTCTGTGTGCAAGAATATCCGAGACATGTACATTTAATCATAAAAGCAGGAGCACCAAAGTAACAGGTTTGATACCCCTGGGGCAGTTCACTGTCTTCCTCAAGGGCAGTTGAAAAGTTAGATAATGTTCCACTGTGTTACAACATTTCTCACGCTGGGTCACATCCGTCCTTGTTGTGTCCTACTGTGCTGCTTGGGAGATGTCTAAAAATATATATTTTATTAAATCATATTAAAAGAAGTCCCCACGTCTTTTGCTTCCTTGCTAAGGAAATAATC
The DNA here is from genome assembly GCA_029814765.1 of Acanthurus leucopareius. Classification (NCBI taxonomy): domain Eukaryota; kingdom Metazoa; phylum Chordata; class Actinopteri; order Acanthuriformes; family Acanthuridae; genus Acanthurus; species Acanthurus leucopareius. The sequence continues at coordinate 3,681,842 of JAQMCX010000055.1, read as the reverse complement.
CCTTTCAGTGATAGTTAGCAACTGCTGTCTCAGCAGACATCCAACCATAAATCTATGACTAATTACTTTAGTTTATCCAGACACACCGACTACCCTCTAATTAGCTAAAACAATGAATGGTAATGTCTTGGGTTTCCATGTGGGCTTTTGAGTTACATTCGCTCACTGCATCACACTGAAGATGGGGGTATTCAACCAAAGTATTTTCTATTTTTCAGTGTATTTATAAAAACAAAGGCCTGCACCCATATGCTGTTGTGTTAATTATAGAACAATTAAGACCTGCCTGAACTATTCCTCAAAATTAAGGGGCCGTATTTATAAAAATCCATATCACAGAGATGGTGTACCTTTTATGTATATATAAAAAGGATCAAACTAAAGTGCACCGAGGAGTGAAAATATTTAGGAAAAGAACAGTATTCAAGTATTCAGTATTTCAAAACTCTTATCTATTTTATAGCACAACACTGTCCTCCAGCTGCATCTGATTTGTGCATCTGATTTATTCATGCAGTCAATTCCCATACAAGCACTTTTCTTTGTACAGCAACAGAAAGACTGAAATATCTGTCTATATATGTATTTATTTATTTATTTATTTGATAAAACAAAACACATGCAGTGAACCTGGAAGTTGGCGCTGTGGCTGGATGGCTCCTAAACATTGTCATGATAAAAAAAACCCCATGTGTTTGTGTTTAGCAAATGTTGTTTCCTGGTCCATCTTTTTCAAGAGTCAATTGCATTAAAATGCCAACTTTTTGTTAATTTATCCATATAATTCACCGTACTTTTAGCTGCTTACCTGCTGTCGCATTTCTATTGTTCTTCAGTCAGTAAAAGTAAGAAGTTAAACCCACTGAGGTAGCAGCCTACTTCTGAAAGTTTCTATCACCTTTGCATGATTTTTTTAATGCAAATTATTATTTTTGGCAGCATCATCCTGTTCCAATAAAATCTGTTTTTTCTGCACCTGGACATCACTTATCTAAACTAAGAACCGCTGCCAAAAATAAGGGGTTAGCAGCATCCTGGATGGATAAATAAATGTTTTTCCATGTTTGCATGTGCACTCCAGTAGAAACATTGTTGGTCGCAGTGAAAGCTGAGAGCATGCAGCAGAATTATAATCTAATTCTGCTCGACTGCAGGCACATGTACTTGTCTGAGGTTTCTTTCCAATAAACAATGCATTTGCACATGTAGAACAACAGTGTATAACAATTTCACATAAGCCAAGAGGGATCTTAGAAGTCTGAATCATCAAATAAAAAGAGTTTTTGTATGTGCCTGTCTTTGTCTTCCTGTTTCAAATCTAAATGATGTTCAGTATGTCACACAGCAGCAGCATTCAAGCTTTTCCAAAGAACATCTTTCAAATAGAAAGTGACTATGAAATCCTAAGGTTAGAAACATTTTTCCCTGACAGCAATAGTCATTGTGTTTTCATGCTTTGCCAGCGGTGTGGTGGCGTGTGAGCGTGTGTGGAAGAGGGGTGTCAGGGGATCAGCAAATGTTAGCAGTTCTACTTTTAAGGAAAAATTTTGGCTAGAAAAAAAATTATGAAAGGAAACCAGTCGCTCAGTAAAATGTGCTAAAAATTTCTTCTCACCAACTTTAAAGCATTTGTATTGGCAGGCTTATTTGTATGGTTAAATGAAATGAGAGGCCAGGCGTGTCAAAAAATGCACAACATAGAAATAAAATCCCTGAGGCTGATCTACATAATAGTATTCATAATGGGAACCCAAAGGTTCTGTAACAAAAATAATTCTGTCAGACTGACTTTAGGCTTTGTATTTCAAACTAAAACACACAGACACAGCAACAGCAGATTCAAAGGAGGACAAAGGAAACAGCTTCATCCGTGGTCTCTTAAAGAGAGGCATCATTCCAACTGAATCACACAAATTGATAATGTCTGGGTTTAAGTGGAAAACAATATCAAATAAAGAGTATTTGTCTAACCAATACTTCACTAACCACGCTATCACCAGTGCATTAATGATTATTGTTTTAATTGGTTGAATTCTATTTTCAGGTCATACAACATGTCAGCATGTGACACTCATGTTGGCAAGGCAGCTGTTAAACAGCTGTGTCACACCAGCCAGACATTGTATCTAAGTGCCGATGGCAATGGGGATATGCCAACACCTGCGGGGAGGGCAGTCTTCTTCTTTTTGTTTCTGTCTTGGGTGCAAAAATGCCCTTTGTACACTGTTAGGCATCGCACAGATTTTCTTTGTCACTGAATTATATGAACATGATTTGTACAATTTCAGCCTCAAAGAAAGGTGTTTTGATTGAATTTGAGGTTAGAGATTCAGGTAGGGTTTGATCATTGGCGTTGTCCAGGCACCTTACTAACTGCTGCACATTCAAATCTTGCAACAGTGCAGCTGAGTAAAGCCATCGCGACTAATCTAAACAATTTCTTCACCAAAGGTTCGTAACCGATCATCAGATCAATTGCAGCCTTAAAAGGCTTAAAACACTTCACTTGGGCAACACATTAAGCTGGTTCTAACCCAGAATATTGCTTACAAACTCTATCGGACAATCGTTCAAAGACTTCAAAGGAGGGTTTGAACATCCTTACATCAACTTAACCTTTTGACCTAAAGAAAGCTGACTAATTCAAAGAATACACAACCTTTTCTACAGCTTTATACATTATTAATACGGCCTGCTGCTAAATACTTTGCAGCAGCTCAAGCCCATTAAATATACATCTGCCTTGTTTCAACTCTGACAACAGAGTATCTCCACTGAGGATGACCTTACCTTCCTTTGTGATTAACATCTTCTCTCTTTCATCATTTTCACGAGATTGTGAGTTGGTTCTGCCGATGTTTTAAAATATCTTGCTGAGTGTCGGAAAGAGTGTGAGAAAAAACTGTTTTCTAAATATGAAAGAATAAGTTTTAAAACACACGTTCTCTTGCTGCTCATCACTGCTGTCGTGCTAAACATTGGAGATGGCCCCTGACTGATCATGACTGGTGCTCATGTCATCAACAGAAATCACAAACACCTATTTTTCACGGACATAAAGTGCTACATGATAAGCTGTCTTAAGACATTAAACATTAGTTAACCTTTCAGTCAACCCGAAATGCTTTCAGGCACTTGGTCTGAATGGGTACTGATCCTTTGCTTTGGACAGATCTGACCTTAGGCATAATTAGCCCAATAAAAGCATTAGATATGCTGTCAATATGATTTGCATAATGTGCAAAGGCAGTTTCATTCCTGAATGCAAGCGGTGTCCGAGTGACTTAAAAATGCTGCAGTGACATTTCTCTGGGTCCTTTGTTCACACCTGTCAGGGGAAATGTGATGGAAGACAGCAGCTGCAGCTGTGGCCTCCGCCTCCAGTGAGTCCAGCAAGACCACAAAGACCCCTGCCGGAGACTGGCACACATCAACTGCACACATACACACATGCCGATATGTATTTCTGTAAAGGCAAGAAAAGAATTTCACCTTGTACTGACAGGATTTATTTCTTTTTGTGTCAGTTCACACATAATCCATTGTGATCAAAATGAGAAGAAATTAAATTGTTGTATGTCTCCGTTTAAAAAGCTGAGATAACCAGAGCGAAAGTGATAGAAAATATACAACTGTATTCTATGAATTATTATCTGATTAAAATCGTTTTTCATTTGAAAAGGCTTTTCAAGCACATGCAAATCATAAATTTTTTTGTATTTTGTCAAAACAAGTAAAATACAAAACAAAATGTGAGTTAAGAAGTTGCTTGTAGTTAAGCTTGATATGTTGCTATGCTAGCCTTGGTTAGAAATGAATCTCTAAGGCTAGCTCTAAATCTGGCAAGCCTGAAACCTTGTGCATTTTCCTAAATGCTGCAATTGACTTGAAAAATGTGACCCTATCCTCCTTAGGTGAGTGTAATCATCCCTATCTGAAGCTGTGTGTGTGTTTGTGTGTGTGTGTGTGTGTGTGTGTGTGTGTGTGTGTGTGCGCGCGTGCGTGGATAAGTCACCAGCTTAGCCGGGTCACTGTTCTGCTTCATGTGATCAGCTATCTCCAGGACTTGGCTTTCCTCAAGAGGTTAGTTGTCAGTCCAGTCAGCCAGCCAGTCTGTGCTTCTTTGTTATCTTTAAATTTAAAAAGGTGACCATCTATAGTGTTTGGTGGTGGGCAAAACAAAACTCGGTGTATCAGTTTCTATTGTCCTCAGGACTCACTTGCAGGGTTGTTTTCCTGCATTTTTATTGTGCTTTCTTCAATTCAAACCTAAAGGGCCTTATTTTCTCCTTCTTCCTTTGTTCCAAGGGAAAGCTTCCCAGCTGATTGAATGAGTTAGAGCTATAACACATCACATTCCCATGTGAAATGTCACCTTAACCCTGTTTTTCTAATTCTGACAAAATGCTATTGTGCCTGTTTCTACAAAAATCATAAAAATGGTCCACATTTCAGCAAGTCTTACTTCCATTAAGAAATGCAGTCTGTTCATTTTTGAGGCAAGCTTTGATGTTTCCCCAAAGATTATTGATTATCTTAGCAAATATTTACCTCAGTGAAGTAGAGACTCATCACCCAAAGCCTTGTAATGAGTCTCTACTATACAAGGAAAGAGGTCAAAGCTGCCAGGTTATGTTGCTCTACGGTGGGGTAGTACAGTCTCTCTCACATGGCACTCACGTCAAATTTTTTTTTAAATAATGCCTCTCACATTACGAGCATACAGCACTATGCTGCTTAAGGTGCTCATACTGCACATTTTCCATTTTCCCTTTGCAGGTCAGTTGTAAGAGAGGCAACACTGGCCTTTGTATGACCCACAGAAATATGACACTTTGGTAACCATCACCTCGGTCTCATTTCCGGAGCTTGCACTCCACTGAGTGCTTCTGTTGCGGCTGTGTTTTGTCATCATGTCGGGCATCCAAACGAGACCTAAACCTTGAGGAAAATTCAGCCTATCTTCTCTGTGGCCAGTTGGTTTACCATTCCTTGCCCCATTAGCTTTTATGATTGGGTCCAACATTTGCATAACTGGTACAGAGGAATGTGGACCTGAATGATTAAAGACAGAATCTAAGGCTGTCCGATTCATCCAGGCATATGGTGTTATCAGGCTACACAGCAGATGTGAGCCATCACACCACCCAGTTATTTTATGGCTGTTGGGAAAACTGGAACAAGAGTAGTCAGATTCTGATGCTTAAAATTCTTGGAAAATAAAAAAATAGCGTGGCAAGGTGGTGGGTTTTTTTTTAAACTACATTGAAAATAAATGAAGCTGACTCTCATGTACGTAATTACAGTTCCTGAGACTGACAGGTAAAAATGGGAGACAACAGGTGTTTCATTTTAGAAGTTATTATCGGACTACATACAGGATTCATTTAGGGAACGGATGGTTGGGCCTCAGCAGGAATCAACCTTTTGCTGGTTTTAACAGCAAATACTTTTTGCCAGTGTTTATTCAACACTTGGACTCAGAGTGTTCAAATTATCAGTGAGAGGAAACAGATGGAGTGTGAAAGCAATGTGAAGATATCTCTGCATCAGACTCCGCACAGGTAATGGGAAATAGTTCATGCATGGTCTTTAGAGAAAAGTTTTGCCTTCCATCATCTGTCTTCGTTGTGAAATCAGACTAAAAGCAGGATTTTCTTCTCTCCTGTCACATAAATATCTGTAAGGGGTTAGTGAAATTTGAATGTAATGGTAGACGGTAAGGGAATCAATTTCAGAGTTCGACTGCATGCAACACAAATGGTGTAGCTGTCAAACTGAAACTGAACGTTGAAACCAGCTGCTGCAGACCCAGCTGCCTGAAAAAACATAAGAAAAGACAAACAAGCACAAGAGCAACACCAAAAAAACGAAAGCTCACGATAATTTTTCTTTAATTTTTCCTGCCTTACGTGACCTGAATATCTTCTATGTACCCAAACTTGTCTTGTCTGTATTAAGCATTAGGATCTAAAGATCATTTATTTGTAGCCATCATGATGTGTTGCTTTTATCGATTAAATGTGCAATTAGAAAGATTTTCACTGCCCTGCAGAACAAATGACAACAGCAAATTTTGTGGGGTTTTAATATGGTCGTTCATCAATACCAGTGATTCAGCCATTACTTTCAACCTTCTCTGGCACATACTGTTTTCCTCACCTTTTTATTGCATTTTCAGCCTTTCAGTGATGGAGCACAGTGACACAGTGTGTGAAAACTACGTATCAGAGGACAGTTTGTCTTAAGGACAAAAGGGTTTAAGGTGTCATACATTAAGATATAGTATTTATGCATGAATAATGTGTCTTTTAAATCTAATTGATTCACTGACTTAATTTGTGTCTTGCGCACTACTTTGTGAGGTTTGTTAATGAAAGTCCATCATTCCCAAAATAGATCAGTTATACCAAAAGCTTCTACTTAATTAGATCTGATTTAACTGATCATTACATTCAAAAATAGCATCTTTATCATCAGTGAACTGTGGTAACTTCCCCTACGCATCAAGGGCTAAGGTAAATGTATTGTTGCTATGATTTTAGCAAAAGACTGGAGTCCCCCAGGCTAAAAGACATTTTGCCTCTGCACCAGAATTCATTCTGCACAGGCTCTCTGCCAGCAGAACTTTCTGTTCCTTGTAAAGAAATCCTCTTTACGGAGTCATGTGGGGGCTCTGGGCTCAGGCTGTCTCAAGCAAGACGAGAGCCACAGATTTGAAATTTACTTAACAAAAAAACTTGGGTAGTCAAACTGGCTAAAGCAAACATTAGGGTGTGATTTTTTTCCTATGACGATTGTTCGTCATGCGGAGATATCAGCGGTTTATTCCTCTCACATTAATGGAAAGTGGAGAGGAACAAATGAGAGTGCTGTCTGCTTAAGTAAAACAGGCCATCATGCTTTCTTCTGGGCACAGAGCTCAGCTCTGCCTGCAGTGAGTGTAAATGTTCCAGGCTCCCTTGCTGCCACCACATACTGGCAGCTAACTCCCGAGCCACCCCGCCTGCTAACAGGATTAGCCCCTGAGCTCCACTTGTTTCAACAAAGTTATCAAGTTTAAAAACACAGTCTCCTGGTGGCTTTTGTAACATCAAAGGACTGGTCCTCAACTTTGACAAGTTAATTAATAGTCAACTTTTGCACAGGATCCCTTGAGGATTGTTTGTCTTACAACAGTAAAATGCATTTACTGCAGCAATGTTTTTATTAATATGCTGTATTTCACGTATGGGTAATCCGGTCACATGTTCATGACATGTGAAAATTTAATAGATTTCAGGGTCTAAATAGGCGGTAATGTATGTTTAACTACATAATTGCACATGGTGCAATAGTGCATTATCATATTGCAACAAATTAGCCTCATTAAAGTCTTATGAAAATAGTTGTGGATGAGACTTAAGTTGTACATACTACAGATGCAGATAAACAGTTTAACCTAAGATGTGTAATATAGGTATTAAAATATACAAAATCAAGTGTGAGAGTAGGGTGACTATTAAAGAATCTAACTGATGTTTGGGCAATTAAAACCATTTTCTCCAACACTGTGTATATATAATATACAGCATGCATAACAAAACACCAAAAAAAAAATAAACACAAAATATTCCCTTTATTTTTTTTCCTACCTTAAGACTACACAGGGTCACTGATGTAGCTCTAAGAGGTATCTACATTTGCATTTTATTTACAGCTTACTTTGATGTCTTCATATTTACACGGTCATAGAGAAGCGCTAAAAACACAGTGTTGAGAACAAACCAAAACTCAAAATGAGTCCAAAAACTTTAGAAAAAAGATGACGCACCAGTTCTCAGTGCAAGTTTCCACAATGCAAATATCCTTCATTCATATTGAACATACACAATTTTTTTTCTTTTTTGGAAACAAACGTCACTGAATCAACCAACAGCAAAAAAAAATTAAAATAACTGTATTGTTTGCTTGAATGTTTGTACAGATTGAGACACTCAATCATGCTCCCTCCACCCCTACACACACAAAGAAGTTCATATTTTGATGGAAAAAATTATAAGAAACGTCGAGGGTGTGCAGTGGATTGGCATAGTTCAAAAAGTACCAGAAGTCAAATCAATGTAACAATTTTCAAAATGGTCTTGCCTGTGCTTGAGTTTTTTTTTTCTTTTTTTTTTTCAACATAATGACATTTTCAAATGAGCAGAGATGTCCTTTTGCAGTCTCCACTGAGGAGGGCAGGGACATATGGGAGCTAGAATGTGTCCACGTGGGTGATTTCCAAGGTTGGTGTGTATGGACGACCTTTAGTCTGTAAACGGGAACTAGTACACCTGCAGGTCTAATGCATTTCAGCCAGCCGTGGGACCAAGTGGAGCCCTATTCTGGAGAATGAAAGCACTTTCGTTGCTGACCTGCGGGCAGCCCTTAGGGCAAAGGCAATTTGTATCTTTCATCTCACCAACAACACAATACAAAGCCCATCCATCTCAACAGCCAATGTGTTTATGTAGAATGTGTCACTGATGAGACTGGTTTCTCTAACCAGCCTTGAAGTCTCACTTTTTAAAAATATTTTCATCCCAAGCTTTATTTGATCAGACATTGTGGCGAGCAATACTGACTTAAGCTCATTGATAAACAAAACACTGCCTTTCATATGCAATTGAGATCAGTAAAACGTCATCTGTCTAATGAAAAACACATTAATTGATTTAACTAAACCACCTTTCATAGTTTATTCCATGTGTTGAAACACCCTTAAGTATTGTTCAAGTACAACAATTAACAATAAAAGGGACAATAGTTCACATTTTTTTTTAAAATTCACATTTGTTATACTGTTAATTCATATAGCTATTTATAAAACAAAACTAAAAATGTAATTTAAAACCACTCCTGTAAAATACCTTTTGTTGTTTAATACAGACATTAATTCCACAGTATTTTCTTACAGGTTTGGCTTTTCACTATTTTCATAATCGAGTTGTTTGACCACGGTCAAATGAAAAGGAGCATAGAGCAATTTATTCTATGTTTTTCATTTTTCCTCCTTGGAAAAAAAAAATTCGGTTTAAAAAATTACACACAAAATAAAAATGACCTCATGTCCTTTTGTTGGCTTTACCATACAATGTAAGCTTGATTAAGCAGTTTTGCTAATTTTGTAGTTTATGAAGTTGGCCATCAACATGCACAGACAGGGTGCACTGAAGCCTCCCAAGCTAAGACCACAGATGAGAATCAATCCTCCTCTTAAAAAATTACAAGACATCACACAAATGAAGGTGCTTTGACAAGTTCAGCTGGGGTTTTGATGAAGGGCTCTACCGCCAAGAGAAATCTCTCTCATTATTTATGGATGACTGGGGCTATGACGGTTTCAAGTATAAAAAAGAAGTGATTAAAAGAGAAGGAATCTCCTTGGCTGAGGCGCAGAAAAGGCAGAATGGAGCAAGCTTGTGAATAACAATCTGCAAGTCTGGCAGCAGAGTGAGCCAGTGAACATAATGCATTACCAATACTCCTCTTGGATTCCTTTGAACAGAATCACCAAAAGGAACGAGGAAATGGAGTCACAAAAATAATTCACAGACATCGCAAATTTTCATCCTCTAGCAGCCGCACTTGGAGGGCAAAGACTGTTAAAGAATCTTCAAAAGGAGAAGGGCACTCTTCTATTAATACAGTGCAACTGATTGCAACCATGTTTTTTTCCTTTTTTTTTACTGTATATTAAAAACTGAGTTGAGCACAGTCAAAGAAAAAAAAAAAGTGGTCATGTACACAACTGTCTTTGGCAAGAAGTCCCATGTCCAACATCTGAGTCTGTCACTCCACAGCCTCGTGTTCATGTCACCTTCGGCCCATTTCGCTCTGTCTCATGAAATGAATGTTGTTGACACTGTCTGCCAGCTCAGGGTACTGGTCAACTGAAACCACGTAGTATCCGTCATAGCCCTGCACCTTCCCTGAGCCAAGGAGCTGCTGCTTCTCTCCCTCAGTCCAGGTTCGCGAGCCCTCCTCTCCGTCCCTCAGTCTCTGGCGCTCCCGGGCCCAAGCCTGGGCGACAGCTCTCTGCCGGGCCAGCTCCAACACACGGGCTTTCTCCTCGTCCACGCTGCTGCCGTAACGTGTATTCAAACACAACGCACCGTACTGTAGCTGGATGTCAGTAATGCGCCTAGTCCTGGCATTGAGAACAGTGTTGACCTGAGACACTGTCACATTGACGCCGGTCTCTAGAGTGCGCCGGCCCACTGTCATACCGATTAGGGCCAGATCTCCTTCCACTGAGCCCAGTTTGACAAAGTAGTGGGTGTCCATCCCAGCGATAGTGAAGTGGAGGTCTTCAAGGTAGAACGCATCGTTCAAAACTGCTGCCATGCGGCGTCCATCCTCGTTGGCTAAGCTGATGATGTCAGTGCTGATGCGGCCATCTCTGATAGCAAATTTCACCCCCTTGCCAAAGATGGAGCCAACAGATGCAAAGATCTTCTCGTCCTCCGTCTGAGGACATCCGGCACTTTTGGCTGTGTAGATCTGGCCAAAACGCTCAAGCTTCACAAAGGCCTTTAGCTGCCTCTGAACTTCACACTGAACGCCCAGCAAAGACTGCAAAACAAAGAAAAAAGTGTTTAGTCACACAGCCCCCGTAGCATCTACAAAGGCAGTAAAATTCTGCTTGTTCTCTCAGCAAGAAAAAGAGTTGCACAGTATTATAAAACTGCTTATTGGAAGATTTCTTCAAGATATTTACTAAAACTTCTGATTGCATCACACCTCGGCTTATAACTGTAATTCTCTTCTGCGTGGGGACAAAGCAGCACTGCATGCTTGCTCTAATTCTCTAACTAAAATTAATAGTACATCACAAACACTTTAAACACTTTGTAATTCAGTGTTATGACTACAGGGTATATGCTGTTTTTTTCAATGTTTACATGTATAACTGAATGAGGATGATTTGACACCTTTTGTAATATGCTCGTGTGTTGATGTGATTGAAATCAAGACTTTAAAAAAAACAATAAAAGAAATAAAACAATGTGAGTACATACGTATGCTGTAAAACGCGTAGAGAAAAGAAAAACACTTAAGCACAGACTTCCTTTAAGAACTACTTTATCTAAGTTTTACCAAGTATTTCCTTGAGGTCTGGAATGAGAATTCCAGTTGATTTATCACTTTCATTCTCACAATACTTTTGAAAATTGTGAAAATAAAAGCTAACAGGTAGTAGCCTTCAGAATACCCTTTTGATCCCACATTTTTATTTGATTTAACATCTTTGTTACATTGAATATGTAAATAATGATATAACAGCTTAACATCCATTTTCAATAGCAAACAGCAAATCCCCGACTCTTTGAAGCTGTGAATGTATCACACATAGTCAAGGTAGGGGCATAGGTGTTAGTCAGCTAATGCAAATCTTCCTGATCATTTCTGACAGGCATGATATTTTGAAAAAGGTTGAAATTACTGTCTTCTGACAGCCATGCTGTGCCAAATATGAGCTGGGACTTGGTTGGTGAATAGTGTATGTATATTATTCCTTAAGGGATCAAAGCCTTGTATAGATACCACACTCCCTTCAGCCAAAATTAATACTTTGTCCTAATAATTCCTGACAAGAGATACTCCTCGGGAAGAAAGAGAGATGTTAAAATGAGGAGAGTGATATGAAATGGAGGCTTTCCAACACACACACATGCACACCAACACAAATACACACAAACACACACACACACACACACACACACACACAACTAAAAGGCTCTCAAACACTGCGCTTTTTTTTGCCATCGCCCAAGATAAGAGGCTGTGAGCTTCCTGAAGAGTTTTTTGTCAACCAGTCCCATTCAAAGTTCCCCTGACAGTTTCTAATTACATCTCTGTGTAGCTCTGTTGGAGGGTGGCTGCAGGCCGAGGGGATTGGGTGGGGTAGAGGACTAAGGAGCAGGGGCTGCAGTGACCAGCATATCTGCCTACTCTTTGATGTGACACCACATCAGATCCCGCATGAAGAGGAAACACAAGTGGGGGGGTGGGGCAGCTGTGCTGTTGGGCCCCTCAGGGTAGATGGCCTGGGGGGACACTTCACACCATGCCACTCCATGTTTGTTTACCGTGCCAACAGTGTGACCGGGTCATCTGTCCCAGGGGTGGTGGTGGTGGTGGTGGGGGCAATGTCCTGCACTCCACTGAAACAGCCTCCTGGGACACTCCCAGAGAGGCATCAGTCACATAGCATGGGGCGCAATCAGCCTCCAGCACACCCCAGAATGAGAGATCAAGCCTTGTGCAGAACAAACCTCATCTGTCTGGCCCCTCACGGCCTTTTTCAATCTGTGTGTGGATCCAGCAGCATGGTGAAATAGGGGCTTGCATAGCTAGAGATAGAAAGGCAGGCACACTTTTCTTCTGTGTAAAGTAAAATCAAATGCCAAGCACACAGGACGTACCACGTGTAGTTTTAAAGCTATATTTATGCTTCAAAGAGCCCTGCATTTAATTAGGCTGATCTGACCATCTGCAGTGAAGATCAACTTGGCATTTACCAGCTCAAAGCACCACTTTTGAAGCAGCAATTCTAGATAAGAATATCATTGCCTCGTCTCGTACACAGGCTAAAGACTAATTATCTCAACTTCTCCTTATATATCATTTACTGTACATATTTCTGAGGTGGGCTGAAAAAAAAACTCCCTCAAAAAAAAATGAGTCAAACCTTCAAATCTAGGCTAACTTTTCTATTTAAAGCTTCAGTTGCACAATTTCTAGAGATATTACAGTGTATCATGGGAATTCTTGATTATACTTGAAAGGCTGGAATGTAGATGAAAAATTAGCTTTCAATGGTATTATTACTCAAATGGACCTACTTTATTTAGTGCCTCTACATGAAGCACAAACAAACTGAATGTGACAGAATAATAAAAGTCCTTCTAAGAATTAAAAAAATGTCATAAAAATTGGCAACATAATATCCTGCTTTGCTCTGGTGCCTTCACTTTCTCTAACAATGTGCTTCAAAAGTCACACAGACTTTAATTTACTTAGCAGTTATACTTATTAAGGCATTTTGGAAAAAGGCTAGAACTGCCTCTTCATACGTGGCTTTCTGGCATTTGAAGATGTAAGGTCTGAGGTGACAACTGATTTAGTCAGAATTGCGACTGTATGTCTACTGATTTATTCTTTTTAATCTACAACACTATTCCGTCATATATACTCTTAGATATTTGAAATGGAAATAACTTTGGATTCAATTAGGAACTTCCTCTGTTGCAGCTGCTTTGTAGATTGGTACCCAGGGTGAGCTCAGAAATTCTCAGTGGAGAGTCAGGCAGCATGCATGAGTCAGTCCCAGGAGGCACTGACAGTAACCTACCCATAGAAGTCTGTGCTAGATGAAGACATAACTGGGATTTTTGCTATTATGGCTGCTCACTTTGTATATGACCTTTAAAATCAGTGTGGATTCGTAAGCGTTTCATTTCATTGGTTTGCTGAAATGGAGTAAAACCACAATTCTTTTTATGCCTCTATATGCAGATTAATGATTAAAGTTTTTGTCAATTATACCTCAATAATGATAATAATTTCATGCGTTTTATTAGTAGTAAAATTGGATGTTTTTATATTTGGAGTTACTGTTTAAAATTGTGGGAAAAAAGAAATTGCTGTAGATATCAAAATGGAACACATTAGTTATGTGTATTTTTTTAACTTCTTTTTTAGATGCTTTCAAATCTAAATAAATAAAACAAAACTTCAGCAATAGACAGTATTATAGCCCATCTGACCATCACTCCTTTCTCTGTTTGTTCCGCCCAGTTGGTGTGTCCATCATGGTTGACTGATCAGATCAGAGGTCACAGATTCAGGTGACCCTGTATGAAATCATCCCAGTAGTTTTTAGGCTTACAAATATTTTATAACAACAGCTCCCCCACTGTGTTAAGGTAACAGCCAGAGTGTCACTCAACATGAATCTGGTCTCCTGATGGTTGGCATTCACTCATCTAGCTGTAACCAAACCCAAGACAACAGTGGCCTCTTCAATAATTCAGGTGAGTTGGAGGCTTCTTAAAAGGGCTGATAAACGCATGAATCAGAGCATGTCTACTACTCCTCAGACCTTGGCTAACGGTGTAAGACTGAGATGAAATCAATGGCCAGTGGTGGAGGGAATGGAGAGTGAATTTCCCTAATGGCAGGACAATTACAAGAGCTGTTTAGCCTGACCCCATTCCCCAAGATGAGGACTAGGGGGCAGGGACCTGGCTCACTGGGCTGTGTTTTGGTCTGACAGCTGGCGGCTCCTCTGGGAGTCTGGCTACACAGAGCATGTCTATTTGCTAATGATGTTGGAGAGGAGAGGAGCAGAGGTAAAAGACGCTGATCTGTGGCAAGGTTAAAGGTGGCACAGGTGAGAGTGACTGTTTTACCTTGGTGCTGTCCCACTCCTGTGTCTTGATCTGAGTGCGGACCAACTCATAGGACGGCTCCATGGACTCTGTGCTCGGTTTGCGATAGCCGGGGATGACATTGTACAGTTGGAAGCCGAAAGTCACCAACCAGCTGTTTACATCTGCAGAAAAAGAAGAGATCAAAACACTGAAACAGCGATTTATATTCATTGCTGTCTTAAAAGACAAAATCATTTCTGGCCCCAGAGAAGCAATAAAAGAAACAGTAGGAATTGATTTGTTAAATTTTAACAGTTGACATTCTGTGGTCAAGTGGCTGTCTCCTTGAAATACTCCTCACTCGGTCTGAGCACTTGATTTGTTTGTGAAAGTGGACAAGCTATAATAAACACTCGAGATGGTGGCAGTGATTCATGTCCACTCCTGCAGGTGCCACACTAATGATTCACAGCTGGGTCCCGGAAATGCCAAGTGACATCTGAGAGTGTCTGCAGTGCTGATAATTACATACTAAGATTTCATGTCATTTCAAAGCAGCTGAGACTTCAACTTGAGATATTTCGAACACTCAGCAGGTTCACCAGCATTTTTTTTTTTTTTGGAAAATTCTAAAAAAAAAAGAAAGAAAAAGATTTAAAAAAAAAATGGGAAAGTGACATGTCTGGGATTCAAATCAATGCAGTTGTGATAATGTGGTTGGGCTAATAACAGCCGATAGCGCTGTGGTTATAGGTGCTGCTGACATCCTCTGTGATAAGTTGTCAATTATTCTGAATATCACAGAGACGGCTACAGACATGACTAGAAGCAAAGCCGGTTTAATCTGAGCCATTTGTTTCTTGCCCCTTTCGACGTGTTTGTTATGGACAGCAGAATCATTGCTGTGACACTTGGAGGGCAAGTTTGTCACAGTTTGGCACTGCCACATTGTGGTACCTGACAAAGCTTTTTTAAATAAGAATTTGTTTGAGGACAATGAAAGGACCTTGATAATTTAGTGAAAGGAATGGAAATGTCAGCACCATCAATCACAATTGAGGCAAACCCACTACAGTATATCTAACGGTCTACTTAGCATTCAAATGCCAGGCAGCCCCTGATGGTGGACTGTAAAGCTGCATGCATATCTGTTTGGCAGCCTGCTAAATGGCTTTGTTGAACAGAAAGAAAATGAAAACAAGATTTCACAAACAAAAAGCTATTATTGTCCTCCTAATAGAGGTAAATAAATCAGGGATAAAAGGCATAATATTAAATATTTCATTGCAAATATGGTTTAAGTTTATGTTTTCAAGTAAATGCTGTTTTTTTTTAGAGATAAGATGCTTTTTTTGTTTGTTTGTTTTTTAAGGTTAGAAGTCTGACATAATCTCTATTTTTCGTTAAATTAAGATTTGAGCCGCACTAAAATAGACTAAAATTAAATTTCCATAGATCCCTTAGGGTTGGCTGAGTCCATCTATGGTTGGGTTTTTGGATGATTTTTCTTCATTATATTTTACTAATTTAATTGTCTGCCTCTAAAAAAAAAAGAAAAGATTTCTAATCAATGAATGGCAAGCGACAGCACAGGGCAGCCTGGACAAACACATGCAGAGCCAACTCTGACCTAAATTGACTTTTTAATACCAAAAGTTTAAAAAGTTAACTTTTTGCTCTCCACTTTATTACTCCGAGAGTTCCAGCTCTGCCTCTGGGTCTGTCCTCTAGAGCTCCCTGGCACTCAGAAGCCATCAGTTGACAGCAGCTCCCTGGTCTGTTCCACCAAACATGAGCAAAGCTTCTAAATATTTACATCTAACTCAGCAAATTAAAACTTCATTTTGACCAAAAACAGATTTGGTGAATGTTGGAAGAGTAAATCAAGGCTAACTAAGATATACTGTCATAGTAATTTTGAATTTTTTCTGTTGACTTGACCAAAGTGTGTTACATGGTAAGTTAACAATTCAAATAAACTCATCTTGGTTTGGTGAAAGAGAGACTTCAGTTCAGAGGATGTTGCATTACTACAGTTGTGTTTTTCTGTTTAACAAATAAGTGAAAGCATTCTGATAGTATATATGTTTCCTGTCATTTTTTTTAGTTTATTTTAGACTTAAATTCACAGGGATTTTTCAGTTTAACCGGGGAGTGCAGGTATTTCAGTCTTCATGGGAACAGACTCTCTAAAATATGTAGTATCAAGTAAAGGCAAAACAGAATGAACAAAGAGAATTGAATTTTTTCTTTTGTGAATGAGATCTGGCTGAAGCCGATTGTTTTTTTGTTTTTTTTTAACCACAGAGTATTTATTGAGTGTCCTTAAAAATGTTGTTTTCCTTCCAGCCAAAGAGGTTGATACAACCAGCCCTGGCTAAGGTTTCTATGGATCCATTGTGCTCTCCTTCTCCACTGGGGTGCTTTCATTGCCATTTACCTCCTCCCTACCACAAAGCAACACAGAACGAAGTGATATTTCTGGGAAAGGACCTGAGTGTTAAACAACAGAGGGGGCTTTGCTGTACAGCATTGTTTCATTTTAGCACTTTCAAAAAGGATAGCCACTGAACACACACAAGCACATACATAAGCACTTACAGACACACACACACTCACATGAGAAGAAAAACAACCTCAGTGTCCCAGTGAGGAAGCTCTTAAAAGCCTCTCTAGCACACTGCTTTTCAATTTAATTTTGGCAGGATCTGTTCTTCCAGTTGTGGCTTGTTGTTTCGAATAAAAACATAACAAATTTGACAAGGAACCTGAAATGAGTATTGTTTGCTGAAATGGAAACAACAGCAGTTTTAGAGGGTTAAAAATTGGGTCCTGTCCTCCAGCCTACAAAATGTAATTTTTTCCCCATAAATAAGTCATGGGTATCATTGATTGCTCTGAAAAATTGTTGACAACTGTTTATAGAGTCACTTACCTTTAAACAGTTCAAGTATTTGTTTTGATTATTTTAATTATTTCAAGTGTTTTGACTTTATATTGAAATACAACTCTTAGAGGAGTTTTTGCTTTTGAGAATTAAATACACACTGCCTAAAAGGCTTGAAATGCTGCCTTGATGGGATTAATTGCTATTTTGCAGAGGAAGGCAGCTGTGGTTTGAGAAGTTTGTACTGACATGTTGATACTTTGTTCCACATTTTGTTTCCTTTTCCTCTGCAAAGGAGGGACATGAAGGTTTTCATTTTAACTCAATAAAACACAGGACTATTGGTGAACTTACCAGTCATGTAGCACTTTATCTCCTCATTGTTGCTGAGAGGATTGTTGTTCTTGAACATGTATAAGTTGAACGGCACTATGTGGTTGCTGTTGAGACGTTTCCAGATATCATGGTCAGGTGTTGTCCAGCGACCAGCAAGGACATCATAGTCCCGTCTGCCCATATGGACCAGTTTACTGAGAGGTTCATACAGGCCTCCCTGGTAGCCGATAATGAGCTGGAGACTGGGGTTGGTGTCGAGGTAAACCTCTCCAAAAGCTGTATGGAGGATCTGCTTAATCATGAGGCCTGAGCCGCTGAACACAGCCAGAGGGGTTCCTATGTTATCACAGGCCACATAGAACTCATCTCCGCTGCTGAGCTCCATGGCGAACAGGTGTCCCTGTAGGTCATAGTATAGAGATGTGATTTCGGAACTGGAGTGATTGTACATGTGGGTGACCCGAGTGGGGCTGGACAAGTCAGCATAGAAGAACTGTAGGTGGTGGCCCATGCTGCTTCTGCTGGAAACCCTCCTGCCCAGGCCATCATAACGGTATTTGATGCTCCAACCGTTCACTTTGTTGTACACCTTCACCAACAGGCCCGCTGAGTTGTATTCAAAGTAGTCATTGCCTCGCTGCTTAAGGAAACCGTCCTCATCCATCCTGTACTGAGCATCTCCCAGGCGAGTGATGCGGTCTCTGATATCATAGCGCAGTGGGGTGAGGCGTGCGCTGTTCCCAGGGCTGAGAAGGTGCAAGTTGCCGTTTAGGTCATAGCTGTACCTCCACAGAGGCTTGTCATTGATGGAGACCACCTGAAGTTGACCGTCGGCATCATACTCGTAGGTGTACCGTGTGGTGTTGGCATAAGGCCCAACCTTTAGCTCCTTGGCCACCACTCGCCCCATGTTGTCATATTGCACCATCATCCAGTACATGAGGGAGCGAAAGATCTCATATTGCACCTCCTTCACTCTGCCGTAAGCATCAAAGTGTTTGGTGTGAGTCATCACCGCTGTGGTGATAATTTGATTTATGTCATAATAGATTACTCCGAACTTGCCAAACTGCTCCGTTTTGCCAGACACATCGTCATAGCGATACAAGTCGATGGGCAGAGGTGTTTCATTAATGACAGCCTGCATGCTAGTGACCCGGAAGCTGTTGTCGTAGACATAGTCAAATCTGGCGTTGACCATGCCCTCTTCACTAAATCTGAAGATCTGTCTGTCTATCAGGGGACCGATCTGACGGTAGCGGATGGTGCAAGTGAAGCCCTCACTCTGCAGGTTGACCGTCTTCAGCATGCCTGCCACCTCATCATAGGAGAAACCGATGCGCGTGGTGTCATAAAGAATCTCCAGCAGCCTGGCAAGCTTGCCGTATTTGTAGATGACCCTGCGGCCTGTGCCCAGATAGGTGGTCTGAAGCAACTGGCCGTCCTCACTGTAGTCCTGGAGCACTGAAGCGTTACCTTCAGGGGGGCGGTAGGTATTTCTGTAGTAGCCAATGGAGCGGGAGGTCTCGAGGGTCTGTCTTGCCACGTTGGGCATAGTCACAGAGGACAGCCGGTTGTTTTTGTCAAATTCAAAGATATACTGCCTCTGGCTGTAGAGCAGCAGCACCATGGACTGTGAAGAAAAATAGAAAACGGTCAGAGAACTCCGAGAGTGATTGAAATACAGTGTAAGATTCATTGTATTTAAATGTATCATAAGATTTATTTGATGCTTTTGCTCTTTGCATTTACATGGTACTAAAATACAAGATTTAAATTAAAAATAGGCTATGATAAAAAAATAGTTTATGTTTATCACCAGATACAACAGTAACATATACATATATTAATATGCAAAATAAATGTAAGTACTATCGCTTAGGGACACTGGTATAGCAAAAAATGGACAAACAAAATGTCAAAGAGATAAACATATTATGCATGCAAGTCTGATTTCAACCAAAACTGATTTCATCTTTAAAGGGAAGCTCTTGATATTCCAGTGACATTAAGATTTCCTTAAGAGATGTTTTTTTTTTACAAACAGGCTGCTTCTTGTTTCCTATTTGTGGGATCTTTTGATCCAAACAGTGAGAGGGAACTGGATTTTTTTTCTTTTTGCAGCCCTGTAAATCGGAAATTTCCATTCGCACTCTCCTTGCACCAATAAATGATGTCTTGAAATCATTTCTCAGGCTGTCACAACAGGCTGCCTGCATCTCAGCACTTAGAGGTCAATGAAAAATGGACGACTGATTATTAACAAGTCGACTGTCTGCCATTTTCATCTTGCATGACTAAGCTGGAGAACCGCAGCTCTTCACCCTCTCTACAATCTTGCCTTCAATTAGTGAGTAGAAAGTGACTATTCACAATGTTCTTCTCATCAGAGCTCTTTCAGGTTGAGCTTTGCTGTCAGACTACGGTAACAAAGTATAACGTCTGGGGTGCAGCAGACAGGTTTTAATTATATTTCTGCTGATATCTATGCTAGAGCCTGATAATGCAGCACAAACACTGCTGCAGTATTAAAAGTTAACTTTTAGCTCAGTCTAAATTTTCCTGTCAAGGTCCTTGCACAAAAAAATACAGTAATTTATCTACTCTACCAGTTTTTTTCTGTCTTATACACCATTTACTCATATTTACAACACAAACAATTCATACCTTCTCAAGGTAAGTGTAGCTCCATGATTTACCATCAGCAAATATCTGGGAAGTGATTCTGCCATTCTGGTCATACTCCATCCGTACGGACATGGTACCTCTTTGGATACCTGCCACATGCCCTCCTGAGGAATAGGTTACATTGACTCCATTCAGACGACTGCTCGGCGCCCACAGAGTGGGCCTGCCAGCGTGGTCATAGTGAATCCGTAACGTAAACTTCCTGTGGTCATCGTAGACCTTTTCGGTCCTGGTGATTCGATCAAAGTCCAATGACAACAAGTTCCTGTTATGAACCTAAAAAAGAGGAAGTATGGAGTTAGACACATTTAATTTGACCACAGCAAATCCACTGAGAGGGAATAAACATGTTTGCTCTTCTGAGGTGGAACCTTATGGGAAGAGCTTTAATCACAAAGTGATTATTTTATACTCTTCTATTCACACAACTTTTAATTACAACCGAGGAGCTGTATCTCAGGACTGCAGGAGCTATTGAAGTGATGAAATTATAAGAATTACCATATTTCTTTGTTTGTGTAAAAATTCAGCAGAGTCTTAGTGGGAGTATGCCTATTCATGCAAGAAACATTAAAGCCACATTGATCATTAAATTCATTTTCATTGCTTGCTGAAAAGAATTACCAGGCGAAGATGACTCCCATTTTATTTAGCCATTTCCCTAAATTGGAAAAGTAGAGAGAAAAATCTATTCTTCTCCTGTGTGACTCAGGACATTGTTTAAATGACACTTCACATTTTTTGCTTCTTTTGAATGCATGAGGCTGCACACAGTGGCCCTTGGCTTCACTGTGATCAGAGCAGAAAGACACTGCTCTGAAGAGTGTAATCCTTAAAGCCAATGTTCAGGTCAGCACAGAGTCGAACCCACTACCAGGCTTTACTGAGGAGGCAGTTCCTGTGCTAAGGCCAGAAAGATCAGCCAACAGCCCTAACATCACGTTTCTCAGTCAGCAGCCGTTTAAAGCAGAAGCTACAGGGGAAAAAGAACTAAATTAGGAGAAGGAGAGGGCCTTAGGTTGCAGGTCGGAGTAAATCTCCATACAAACTTTTAACACCATTTGGAAGATTTAGGAAAATGCGGTCACAAAGGTCTCTGGCATTAATTAAAACTACCCTGCTGATTCTGTATTACAAAATGTTTTTTTTTAATAATGAACACAGTTTCTTTTTAAATTCAGGGAAGACTTAAAAAAAAAATCATCTAAGCTCAAAAAACTGCTTCTGGCTATTTTCCAGACACATGCCACACAGCAGGTCGCAGGGGGTCTCACTTTTTTAGTCTCACATTGGGAAAAGCACGCTTTGGTCCCTCATCTGTGAAGGAATGATTACACCAGAGGCAATTAACGCCACTGATATCTAATTGAGAAGATTCATTTACACTAAAAGCAACAGATTCATGAGGAACACATGAAGGTTTAGAGTGGCAATTGCAATTTGAGCCCCAGGACTGATGGAAAGGCTCCTCCAGTGGATCTAGCAATAAAAACAGGGGGCTCCATTTTAGTTATCTTCTCTTTACTTTCACTTACTGTCATACCAAGTGTGAGACTGCACTATCAAAAGTGAAATTACTTTGGACAAAGGGTTTGAGACTCTTTCATAGGCAGCGGAGGCCTGCTGTCTGTCCAAAATGATCAAATTGAGGTGGTTGCCAACAGGAAATAAGGTGTAACACAGAAAGAAAGCTTCTCATGCCGGGATCCAGTGTTTATAAAGACTCAACAGTGTGGAAAAACCTCTTACAGCAGAGATCCAAAGATCCCATGAGAGCGGAAACCCACTCAAGAGGAATTATTTTAAATTTGACATTGCCTCTAAAGAGGAATTCTTCAAAGACAGTAGATGTGTAGAAACAGAGGAGCAACTATCACAGTACATTAGACCGTCAATGTTACGTTTTAAACTGTCCTCAAAATAAAACATTTCAGCAACATCTGATCTCTCAATCAGTATCAATGACTTCCGTGCCAAATGACAATCTCAATCTGTCATTTCACAAGCGGAAAGGCTTTTCATCAGTTCTCATGATTAATTCAGCCATCACTCTGGTTTTCTTTAATGACATCAGTTGTTTATTTTCACACTGCAATCAAAGAAAACATATTCAGGCTTGTTATTAGTTTTCTGACTGATATCTCTTTTGAACAAACAGTCCTACATTATAAAATGCTAATACGGAGATATCCTCTTTGTTTCTGCCTTTAATTCCACATTGAATTGATTTTAGATTCTTGCTATAGTAGACTGGCAGCTACAAGGGTCCTCTCATTACTGTGTATGTACACTTTACTCAGTCTGAGAGGAGGCTTTCGAAAGAAATAGTTACTGTGCTTCAGAAACATAGTATGAATATTGTGCATAGCTGGGAGGAGCCAGCTGAAGTGGCACGTGTCACTGTGGCTGGGGTAAACTGAGGACTGTCAGTGACCCGTTCAGCCTTAGGACACGAAACTCATCATACAACAAACACATGCACGTGTCCAAAGTACAACACAGTCAGACAGACAAACAAACAAAAAAAACCCCAGCATCAACCCATCCTCTGCATATCTTTGATCACTTCTAGTACAAGAAAGACCGAACCACACAGTCGCCTCTCTTGCTCCGTTTGTATTCGTGACACCCCCACTGCCACACACTCATCCAGCCACCCACGTAATATCACTTGACATGCCACTCAAGGTCGCTCAATGATTCCAGCTCTGTTCATCCCCTCTGTTCTTGCCATTAGGCTGCTCCCATTTCCTATCTCACCCCTGGGGCCATTGTCTGTAACATACATTAGAATCTGCACTTCCAGAGGGACAACCGAGCCATTAAATGAACAGCCAATGACAGACAAAGTGGCACCTCCCCATTAGCTCTGTTGTCTCCCAGACAATGTGGAAGACAACTTAACCAAAGTTGTTATTTGCCTTACAAAGCCAGGAAAAACAATACCAGCCAATCAATCGGGATGAATTTTTTATAGGTGCTCGCTGTGTTAATAATAATTTCCAATGGTCATTCTAGATGCTCCACGATCAAACAATGAGTGTTTATCTCATTATGAAGAGGGACCTGTTGATATACTTTGTGCAACTGTGTCATTTATGTAAGGTTAGCCAGTCATATTTCACATATCTCTTGTATTGTTATCCTAAAATTTTTTTCATGAAATACTCTAAAATTGATTGTTAATAAAATAATCAGCATGCACAACACTAAGTTATATTTGGGCTCACATTTAGACCCAATCTAACCCTAAAAAAAAAAAAAAAGTATTAGACTGGTGCAGCTGTGTAGCTACAGGGTCATCACACATGTATGAGGCTGTATTCTTAGCTAATGTAGCACTGCAATTTATAGCTATGAGGTAAGATATGTTAATATATAAAGTTATTAAAGTGCCAATGATTTTCTGCTCCATATCAAGATAGCAAGATTAATTATAGTATTACACCATTCATGCTACATGATATTCTACAAGGAATGGCTGCATTGAAAGGATTAGCCACTGCAGTGTGTTGCCAGATGACACTTCACTGCATTTTGAAAAGGCTTAAGCAAGACTAGATATTTTTTTTTTCCACAAACAATCCTTTTTTTGGACCCGGTGGTGTTAAGGGGTTGGTCCAATCCCTGTTTTTTTTTTTTTTTCCACAAAGCGCTACTTTCGGTCTGAACGTCTCTCAATGAACAGGGCTGCTATCTGCTAGTTTACACCTCAGACTCACACTAAGGAGTGCAGAAGTCTGCCAGTCAAGACTAAACTCCACAAAGAGTGCAGCCATAAAAGAGGGTAGCTTAATTTTAACACCATTTTAAGCAAGATAGAAATACTTTTCAAACTCATCCATACTTTAACAGTCCCCTTGTAGTCCTTTGTGTGTATGAGTTGGAGTCACTTTCAACGATGCAGCATGCTTACCCTTAATCTGCGCCCGTACACGGTGACCTGGCCCCGAGCCTGCTCCTTCCTCTGTCTCCACTCAACCAGGTTAAGGCCATTGTCAATGGCAAGAGTCACATTTCTCTTGCTGACTGTGGGGATGACTGTGCCAGCCAGGAGGTGGGGCTCTGTGTGCAGGGATACCTCCATACCATTAGCCAACACCAGTCGCAGCGAGCCATCCAGACCAATGAAATAGCTGTTCCGAACTTGATCTAAGGATGCAGAGGCAAAGGGGAAAACGATTATGATTAGGATTAGAGAAGAAGAGAAACAATCACAGCTTCTTGTAGCTGACGTAAGAGGAATAATCTAATATTTATCTCAGCGAGGCACGAACATAATGACCTAAAATGGCTGCTCAGCAAAAATAGAGCTTTTAGCAGCAGTATTTAACTGAAACCCTGCGATAATGTTGGGTCTGTGACAACAAAGATCGATAGTGAGAGGTTTCACAGCGCCAGTAAAGTTAAGTTTTACAGCTGGTGCAGCAGCCTCGAGGATAATGGCAGAATGAAAACTATCAAAGCTGCTAGCTTGCCTGTGGCCACAGAGAAGGAAGGGTGAACACATACACACACACACATGCACACACACACACACACGCATACACACACAAAGGGATAAATCTGAGTCTCTCTGTTACTGTCCCTAGGTGACGACAGCTCGTGCTCCAGACGAGTGACTAATGTTTCCACTGAGCATCTCATGTAGATTCATCAGAGAATGACTCCTCTTGCCTCTCGTCAGTAGACTGACAGGGCCCAGGATGAATACTATTCTCATTAAGAACAGTGAAAAATTAATGACTTGTCAAACACTACATTAATTAGTTGACTTCATGCAACCGAAAAAAATATTGAAACATACACTGTAATTTCCTCATGTTAACATGTCATGTCAAAGTGGCTGTGTGGATTTCTTCATTTTGCCCAGAGAACAACAAAAACACATCCCTTGAGATAATGTTTTTTTTTTTATATATAGATATCCTTTTCTTTTGCACTGAGCACCAAAGGATTTGTTGTGCTGCTGAGACAAGAGAAATGGGCAGAGAAGGCAGGGCTGACCTTACAATGGCCTTCACCTCTCCCATATTACAGACACTTCAAGGGTTGACCAAAGGCCACCTGGGGCAGAACCTACCAAAAGGAGGCCCCTGAGACCGAACGTAGCTGGGAACTGGCTGAATCAGGGAGTTCATGCTGATCCATGCATACAGCTAAGTAAAGGAGGTATTTTCCTTACGCTGAAATTTAATGTTGCTGTACTAAAACTTCACCAATCACGTAACAGCACATGAGTATCATTTTTTTCTCATTAGTTGAACAGAAAGATATTTTTGCTTAAGAATAAACACACAGTATCCTTGGTTTAGTTAATATAGTCAAATTAGACAGCTACAGTCAGCTAACCCCCTAACCCTCCTCAGTGATAAAGTCACTATTTAACCCCCAACTGCAATATATTTACCTTGTATTATTTTACACTTGCTCCTCTATTTTTCATGACTTTGTTTTTATTTCAAGGTAATACAGATTAACACTTAATTTAAATTTTACTTGTTTGTATATTTGATCTATTGTGTTACCTCTTGATGGCTCTACACCTGATTGGAGGTGGAGCTGCACATTTGAATACAACTACAGCAAAGCCTCCTTGAATCCTAATGTTATCTGCTTCACAGAGACAACATGATTAACAACCCTGAGGTGTGTTTAAGCTCGCCCAGAAGAGGGAAAACAAGCCCTCTGACCTAAAACGGAATCTTGAAGGCGGTGCATTCATGTGTTATGTGATCACCCAGTTGAAAGCTTCCAAAAGCTTCCAAAGCAGACAATAGTGAATTAATTAACAGCAGAGTTCCTGGCGCCGCTCTTCTCACGAGCAGATGCCTAAGACAAGGTCACAATGCGACGGTGGCCAGTCCATCGAGCCACAGCGAGAAACCAGAGATTGTCATCTTCTGTTTCAGACACAGCTTTGTAGTGAGTCAGTAGGGCGAGAGAGTGGAGGACGTGTTCAATTCTGGAGTGTATGAGTGTGTGTGTGTGTGTCTGTGGGTGGGAGGGGGTTCCAGAAAGTCCAAAGCTATCAACGGGTAATCAATAAAGCTATTGATCAGGATATCAGAATGCCTAAATGTGTAAGACAAATCAGGTGGACAAAGCCACAACAACAGTCCACCTTCTGTCTTCATCTCTCTTCCTGAGTTTCCTAAACCTTGAGGATCTCACACAGCCACCAGCACCGGGCTTTATAAATTATGTTCTCTGACAGAAAGTCAATATATACTTCCATTCTGGTAAATCTGAGTTGTACTTCACATTTTATTAAAACAACACAGGAACTAAAAAATACTGCAGCGATTGAACTCTGTACTCAAGTATTAAGTTGCTGTATCTTCATTTAAAAAGTCAGCTTAGCCACATTACAAAAGACATAATATCTAATTAACCTCTAGACAATATTTATGAAAAGAGTTTTGGTTTTGCTTGCTCAAGTTTTGAGTATCTATATCGAAAACATCTGCCTTCACATTAGAACAATGAGATAGAGGTGAACAATATTGTTTGTGCTACTCACAGTACTGAAAAAAGAAATTTGAAAAAGAGCTTTGTATCCGTCCTGAAAAAAGGTCACAGCATATTCTGGATAATCTGCAGAGTTCACTGTCAACAGTTTTCTTGGTAGCTACGGTTTGAGTTCCAGGTAAATGTGTTAGTTAGCCCACAGGGTGACAGCCCTCATTACTCGTTCAGGCTGAACCCAACCATGTGTTGTCACAAGTCTCTGAATGGCTGATGCCAGATTCACAGCGTCCAAAACCAGGACACACAAACCCTTTTACCACAGTAAGAAAGAGACTCTGAGCTTGTTTAATTTCCATAATTGTGAGGACCACATGTACACTGCACAGGCAATTATATTGTTCATTGACAGGGAAATCGTTTACCTCAGGCAATCCCTGGGACAAATTCTGATCAAATTAGGGCTTATTTAAGAATATATGTTAATAAGCCCATAAAAATACTTAAGAATATCCTAAACAAAAAATAAAAGTTGAGAAAATGCAGAAAAGATTCTTTTTCATAATAATCAACATATAATGGTCATATATTTATACTGCAGATAAGCACCAGAAATGGAAAGTTGTTGTTACTGAAGCAAAGTTAATGCTTTTGGCACCTTGCACTGACACAAAATACCTTAAAATTCTCATGCTCCACTTGTGAGCTACAGTAAAAGACTCTCACCCTGCATGAGCGTGTAGAAGGTGCCAGAGGCTGACAGGTTGGTGGTGACGGTGATATCCTCTTTGTTGGAGCCCTCTGTCTGGATGCGGACTGAGCTGTCGGCGTCTGTACGATAGCTACTCACTCGGCCCGTGGGGTAAGTGACGTTCGTCAGACGCCCGTAACTGTCATACCTACAAAGAAATACACTGATGTGAGTCAAAGAAGGCAAAGAGGGGCATGTCATCTTAAACTGTGTAGAAACAGTAACTACAGCAGAATTATAAACAGTGTTGTGGCGTGAAAAAATGATTCAGCCTGGTTGAGATTTGTTACCAATAAATCATAAGGAAGCAGGCATAATCATAAACGCAGGTCAGGTATGCATAAATGTGACTAATGAGCTGCACTGTCATTTCAGATTTACTGTGATTATGAGTTGCTGTCTAGGATAAACTTTTCTAGTGGTAATTACAAGAAGGAATTGTGTTTTGTGGAGTCTGATATTTCCCTGTTGGTGTCGCAAATTTTGTGAATGCTCCAACAAAAGCAGTAAACACATCAACAAATCCATCGATGTTGGCAGCCTCAAGCAATAAAACTCAAAAACTATCAGCTTTAGTCACTGAAGCACAATGAACACAGCTTCTACAAAGAGTGCAATGTCTACTGCAATTTTCTATTCATGAACTCAGAGTGGGTACACCAACCAGTTAAACATATTGGGACTTTTAAACTTTCAAAATAGATTGTGAATGTGGCAATAATACAAGTGCTATTCAGTTTGGAAGTCACATTTCAGAGGACGGAAGCATAAAATAAGAAAAACACCTGCAATTACTGACGAGAAAAAAAAACAAAAACGTCATGGCCAAGACTTGAACGCTCACACCTTTTTACATTTGGAAAACTGCTTATTGGCTTAAAAGATTAGTGAATATCACCTAATCTCATTATACAGTCTATGAAATAGGAGCACTGAGATGCGACTCCTTGGAGAGATGCAGCATCTCCCTAGCCTACAAATCAGTCAGTTCATCACATACAGGAACACGAGTGGCCA
Organism: Acanthurus leucopareius; assembly: GCA_029814765.1. Classification (NCBI taxonomy): domain Eukaryota; kingdom Metazoa; phylum Chordata; class Actinopteri; order Acanthuriformes; family Acanthuridae; genus Acanthurus; species Acanthurus leucopareius. The sequence continues at coordinate 3,653,296 of JAQMCX010000055.1, read as the reverse complement.
GATTGTTTCATTTCGCTCAGAGAGCACATCAGCATAGAACAATTTGAAATCTTTCAGATTGCCAGTGTTCCAGAATGGGAGTGAGTGAACGGTACATTACTTAGAATGAAGACTTTTATCTGCGCACTGAATACAGATTAGAAAGCCCTCTACAGTGTTGCTGCCTGCCATAATAAAGCCTCTAATAAATGAGATGGCGGGTGCTGGTTTACGGATATTTTCTCAGCACTGCCATCTCAAATATCCAATATGGAAAGGAAAAGTGGGAGAAGAATTATCTCCCTGAGATAAATGTTATCTGATCTCAACTGTACCAGAGACTGGGATTCATAGGTGCTTTTTAACCTGAGTCTCTCACTTCAGGAAATACTAAATAACAGAGTAATTTATATCTAAAGCATTTGATTTCCTTTGATACTGCTCGTATTTTATCTGCAAGATTTTCCCCCTGTGTTCATCATACAATCAGAGTTTTTGCAGGCAAAGCACAACAAGTTCCTGTTTGACTTCACTTCTGCACAAAAGCCTGTCCACAAGACTCCACAAGACAGAAATCTCATTCTAGAGCAACGCTGCATGCCTCAGCTTCATGACTGACCCGAACTCTCTCTGTCTCAATTAGGGCCTTGAGCTAGAGCCATTCCTCGGGCTTCACCGCTGAGCACTAATGGCTCTTTCCTGCTTCAACTCAGCTGCCTATTAGCTTGCTTTCTCTGGACAAGAGGGGCATGCGGGGGCAGGGTGCTCAGCAGAAGGAGAGGGCTGCTTTCCCCCTGAATAGCCAAAAGTCCATTCGAATCGCATCACCTCTGTGTCACATGCTAGCTCTATGACCTTTCACGCTGGGGCCCAACAATAGGCCAGACACTTCGTATCAGTGTCCCCTCCAGCATACCTAAACTCAGTTTTATGAGTTATTCTTATATTTCCACTTCCTCTCGCTGCTTGACAATTTCAGAACACATGTAACTTTAACTAGCTGACTAACTAGTGAAAGTGGAGATGATGCAAATAAGCACTGTGTCATCAATTTAATTGCATTAACAGTTGTTTTATATGATTAAGCTGTTGTTGTTAATGTATTAAAACAACCTAACAACATTTGAACCCAGTAGCTAAGGAACATTTGTAACTAAATGGAGGATTCACTGCCCTGTTAATTGGTGGATAAGAGAACAATTAAGTATTCTCAAGAATGCTGCATGATTTAATAGATTTACAATAACCCTTAAGCATAAGCACTTATCAGTACGACAAAGACACTAGGAGGTTAGCCGAGCATCTGCATGTACAGTAAATGTCAGAGCAGATGAAGTTGCCAAGGGTTACAACAGAATGTCTGTACAGCAGATGTCTTCTGCTCTGCAGTCAGTGCTTTGTGTTTCGCTGTGTTTTGTTATGGAAAATCAATTTCAATCTATAGGCCATAGGATGTAAGTGTGTATTAATTAGTATGTGTAAAATGTTTAGCAGTGCACTTTGTGGAGCAGAGATAAATGGAGGTTTCTTTTCAATTCTGATGGTAGCAAATTATGTTTCTGACCCTCAGGTGGTGGAGTGACCTTCAAAGCTAATTATTCAAGAAACACAAACACTCTTTATTGGGTCTAAATTAAACATGGATGATCTGACTTGCTTGTAGGTAAATATGAAGTCACTGTTTAATCTGAAAGAGAAAAACAAGAGATGAAATTTCTGGTCTTCATTCTATCCCTAACATATCATATTTACATGTTTTTTAAAAGGATGGAGAGTTTATTGTGTCCTTCCCATATTTTCAAAAGGAAATGAACAGCTGATGGCTTTACAGCTTAGTTTTAAAATGCACGTCTTTTCAACAGCGTTGGTAGGTAACACTGCATCTTGATAATTTCTTCTATACACTTTATATATTAAAATACTTAAAAACAATTTTTACACTTTGTACAGTTTACAAAATTTAATATACCATAGCTCTTTAATCTGAGGGAAACTATGCTGTTATCACTAATTGTTGACTTTCAGCTGAGTATCATGATGATACCATCAGACCACATCATCCTTAAAAAGTGAATGAAGACTTAATGAATGATTACAGACATTAGTAATTAAAAAGTAATTAAAAACAGGATGAGGTCTTGATTTTTTTTGTCTATCGACTGACAGGAGTTAATGAGCTGTCAAACAATTAATTACCCTCAAAAATCAATTTCATGATTTTAGACGTTTGTATATATGTATTTGTATATTTTGGTCACTGAGGCTTGAAATAAACTGGTGTACATAAACCATGAACCAAACCAAGAATAGGGCCTTTCCACACTAAACTAAGCATGTTTTTTTTTCCTTCTGGTGTGTCAAGTTTGACATCACTGAGGCAAAACAGGAAATAGCAGAAAGCAGCAAGAGGGCAAGTGACAGAGGCACAGCAATTATTTTTTACATCTGTAACTTCAGAGTCTATTTTGGACTCAGCTCTGACCAAACTATTTTCAAGCGCTGCTTAAACAGGTACATGTGACCTGTGTCCTTATTCGCTTTTCCCATCTAATAGGGAGAAGCTCTCTCACCTTTCTGTAATTCCAGTGTTGCGTCTCACACAATATGGACAACAAAACAGTTGTACATATTTTCTATGTTTTTACACATTTATTTATTCATGTTATTGATATTATTTATTATATTATTATTATTTATTTGGACCTCCATTAGCCTCTACCAAGGTAGTAACTACTCTTAAAGAGTGGCATCACATCATAATGCAAGAGACTTTGGAGAAATCCATGATATCTTGTTTTGTATGTTTGTATTTAATGTTAAACAAATATTTGTGTCACTAGTGCTATGATATGTCTGTCTTAGGGAGAAGTATTCCCAATCTTGATATTAACAACAGCTATTTTGCAAAAAGTCAAAGAGAAACATATCAGAATTCTAACCACCCACTGGATTTATTGGAGCCGTAGGCAGTTCACTCTACCTTGAGAAATGCCTATGCAACCGTCTCAGATGACGACCAAATCAAACACAGGTGATAAATGTCTGCTTAGATTAAACAGAGCGTCTTATTATGTGTCAGAGTGTTATATATCTCCAGCAAGGTGTAACAGATGTCTGACCAGCCAATCTGCTTAATCACACTTTTTGGAATGACATCCAGTTAACACAATATCCCTGGGTACACTATATTAAGCTAAGGGACAGATTGCTCTGTAGAAGTCACAAGTACATGAAATCCTAAGCTTCAATGCTGCAGCACGTGGGAGTGTTTTCATTTGTTCCTTCACAATGTGTGGTGTGCTTCAATCAATTGCTACCTCTGGCTATTCTATTATGCTTATATTGCCAGGCCTTGTCACAGTCCTGGGGGTAAAATGTGCCTGCCAACAGATTCGTGTCGTTCCTGTACTTCACCAATCCAAACAAGCGATGGTCTGCAGTCTGTCACTGCAAGCGAGGGTGCAGATGAGTAACATATCATCCAATAATCCTATTTGGTATGATAACAGCAAATAGGATTACAACCACACTTTAACAGGTCGCGTATTCTGAGTGACATTGAGATCAAGGAATAAGAAGGTAGCTCATGCACCGAAATACTAAACTCAGATGTCAAAGATGTCTTCAACTTTAAACATTCACTCACTAAAGCATCTTAGCATCTAGTGCTACCGCAAATACAGAGCTTCTAGTTCAGATATTCCAGAAATGACACAGAAAACTGTACATGGATTAAAGAGATTTAACAGATCTACTTAGTTGCTCTCTGGGGCGAAGCAGTTAATCTATAATCAGATCAACAGGGATCCAGACTCTGGGTGTGAAGATTATTAATGTGTTTTTGCAAAATCCTTCTTAATATTACTTACTCAAAGAAAGTTGTCCATCCATTTTCATTGGTCTTAGTTGCTAGAAGTCCTGAGCTTCCATGGTAGGTCATCACAGCTAGTTCCTGACCCTGGGCAGCAACGGTTTTAAGGGCATTATTGGTGCCAATGGTGAACCAGAAGGTCTGTCCGTTGGGGACCATCAGCCACAGAGGCAATCCTGTGGTGTCTCGTCGGATAATCACTGTGTTTTTGTTCTTATCAGTGATGCTGGTCAGGTCTCCTGCTCCTGTGTAGGTGAGATTGTAGAGGTGGTCTCCTGTAGTCAGACTTTGAGTGAAAATGTGGCTGCCGTTGGAGTCGAACAGGTAGAGTTCATCATTAATGGGGGAGGACACCTCATACATGCTGAGAGGATTCAGATAGGGCTTGTTTCTGCGCACATAGCGGATTCGAATGTTGCCCAGATCTGCAATATAAAGCTCTCCATCTGGACACACTGCCAGGGAAGAGGGCGCATTCAGCTTAGCATCCTTGGCATAGCCTTCATCTCCAGAGTAACAATCACAGTTGGCATCATTCTTGCAGTCACAGCCACTCGGTGCTCCGGCAACCAGGGAGATCTCTCCATTTGTGGACACCTGTCGTACTCTGTTTATTTTCTTTTCGTCTGACTCAGCGATGTACAAAATGCCATTGTGGGACACAGCTAGGGCATTGGCGGACTCCAGGGTGGCATGGATGGCCACTTTGCTCATGAGGAAATGGTCAATCCCAGGCACTTGGCAGTGCATGGGCCTGCCTGCTACAATACGGACTTGATGGTTTTCTGAGATCTGGAGTACTACGTTGTTATCCAAGACATACAGGGAGTTGTCCATGGGACTAACTGCCAGGTCCGTGGGCCACTCAAGACGTACCTAAGAGGAAAAATAACACCATGAATATCAGCCTCAGGTCACAAAAAAACAGACCATACTCTTATTGATCCACACATTTTTCACTTTATCAGAGGGAAACAGTCCCTCCAGGGAGGAATCATTGAAAACCACTCACAAAAAAGACAGGCTGCTCTGAAAAAGGTGAGCTATCTCATAGCTTTTGCTGGAAGCAAAACATTTTTTTAAATGATTTTTTATCTGATAAGAAAAAAGCAGTAGGTGTACTGTTAAACTGGGAAAAAAACAAAAAACATTTTTAAAGATCAGACATGATAACAACAGCGTGAGGAGGGGCAGGATGAGGAGAGATCATTCAAATAATCTGATTAACAAAAAAAAAAAAAAACACATTGAAAATGATCATAAGAACTGTGGAAATGTAAGGACAAGGGCGTCCGTATCCTTCACCTCTACCGAGTCACTGTTTTTCCTTACTATGGGTTATTAATTTTGTAATGACAAGAGATTGCATGAGTCCTTGAAAAGAAACTGGAGCACTCTTACCAAATGAAGTCTACCCTGCCTCTGGCCTCCTAAATTATGACTTATTGTTCTGCTAACAATGTATCAGGCTTTTAACAAATTGGAATGATTGGATTCATCCAATTTACTGGTCTCCCTCTCACTTATGATCCCAGGGGGATCTCTTAGGAACATAATATGAAGTGCCATATTTCAATAGAAGCCTTGGAGCACCAACAAAGGAGACTGATTAAAAACTGGACCAAAATACAAAGAAAGGTTCAGTTTTTAGGCAACCCATTACATGAGAGCAGCCTTAGCGTTGTTTTGGAAGCTTTGTCCTAAAACTACAATATGGAAAGTTGAATAAAAATTATGTAGATTTGACTGTGGTGGCCTATTTGTCATAATGACCCGCAAACACAGATTGCATAAACTTTTGTTACTGTAATTGATAAGAGACACATTTCCTAAGCATCAGGTCATGTGTACTTTAGTGCTAGAATAAATTGCTAGTTTGACCACCATATAATATTCTTTATTTTGTTTTTTGTTCAAGAAACCCTGACTTTAAGAAGGCAAAAATGTAACATGTTGAGTTCATATGAGAATGGGAATAACTGTAATAATGAACAATAGCGATCTGTTTTGGTCATGAACTTACTCTCTGTGGTTATTCAACACATTTACCAAACTTTTCAATGAGAAAAGCAAGTCTATGACCATGAATGCAAAAGCTTGAGGATTAGAAATGTCTCAGGGAAATGGTTTCCTTCAGTAACTTGGTGAAAAAAAGTCAAGGTTACCACATTGCATTCAACTTCCTTTTGTGCGCTTCTCTGCATTACAGGATAGAAAACACAATGGTCTTCCAACAAAAAACATAACAACACTCAAAAGGGCACGAAGTAGCAGGTTGTTCAGAGCCAACAACTGTTTGGTAAAAGTCAGCCATGTTTTGTGTTTTATTTACCTGCTAACAGCACATATTCCACATTATCTAATTCAATGATGCTGCTGACAACATAATTTATCCAAAATTGACAAAGGATTCTACTTGAATGTTTCTCAAATATTGGCACAAGTAATGTTCTTGAACCGCAGCCACTTCTTAAAAAGCAGGGCAATTGTCCACCTTTGATTGAAAAACAGATTTGAGCATCACAAACGGCTCACATCCCACAAACCTCTCAACATCTCATCATCCCCACAGAACAGAAGAGGTTTTATATAATAGGACACATCTTGGGCCACATACAACAAACAGAGGACTGGCAGTGGATACATGTAGTCTTTCAGTGAGCAGAAAATGCATTTACTTGGGAAATGAAGGGGAGACTTTCAATTTCTTAAAACCTATTTCTTGTCAACACTGGTGGTTAAATATTTCATGAGCCAGAGTGTGGAGTGGCTCGGGGGAGCTGCCTGTAAGGAGGTTTTCACGCCACTCTGACTGATGAGGTGATATTTCCCGAGCTGCTGTCCCATATGCTGTAACCCGATCATACCTTCCCCTTCATACAGTGGGGCAGCTGTCAGTAGTGCCCGCCTCACACAGCCACCACCAACAAAAAACCCCCCCCAAACGCGCTCATCGTCCAAGAAAGCGAGCCAGGGATTTGCACCAACATAACACACAAACTATTTTTAAATGTATTTGAACTTGTATTAGAACCATAATGTCATTTTCCATTAGCGATCCCTTTACTCTTTGCTCGGACCAGCATGATGCCTGTCTGAAGAAGAGTAATATGTCATTATTTGAAGTCCTTCCCAGATTTGAATTGAATGTCACAGTCAGAGCCTTGATAAAGCTTTCAGAAGCTGCTAACACCCTTGAAATATGTTCAAGTGATCTTGTTTTAAGACATGCTTTCCCTCCATGTAAGTTTGAACTCAGCAGGAGAAGCAGAGGCGATTTTCTAGGCATGAAACAGAAAATGGAACAGATTTCTGAAACAGCAAGGACCTAAGCCTTGATATAAAGACATTAATTCATTTGTGAACGAGGTCAAACTCTTGTCCTCTTGCATGACGATAAAAAGTTAAAAGAAGGAAAGGTTACAGAGCTGCACATCAAATTAAGAGTGAATTTTGCTGCAGTACGCTCACTGCACAGATGGCATGGCAAGATAACAATGACCTCATCAGAGGAGAGAGAGAAATTTGACATTATTATTATTTTTTTTGCACAGAACAGGTAAAGTAATGGCCACTGTGATGAGCCTTCCTCCAGAGAAACTACGGCCCTAAGAGAGGGGTTGGGGAATGTTTGAAGTAGGAAGCTATGTGCTCTGGATGAATTTTTAATGGATGCTTTTTACTGTCTGAGTGTCTCTGGCAGTGCTTGTGCGATTTGTCATCGTTGTAGATCTGCAGTCAGTCTGCGTGTGTCCTCGCCGCCGCGGAGCTGGGATAGCGAGCATCTATAGGCGCTTGTGTTTGTGTGCAGAGAGCAGGGGAGCAGCAAGCGCGGGTCACGAGGAGGCTGGAGTTCCCTCGGGGCTGGAAATGGGCAGCTGGAGGCTTTGCTCCCTCCACTGAATGCATCATTTCAGCACACAGAAAGCTTCTCTGCCATGGCATCGGAGCCCCCCTCAGGACCTGTTTGCTAGTCACACTCGATAACATACATGTTGGGGCAAGGAACAAACTAGTGCATGCACATGAAGAAGGGCTCATCCATCAATCAAATCCAATCATTAAAGCCCAGGAATGCTCCTTTCATGGGAGTAAAACTCAAACAGTTACAGATTTATACAACACACACACAATAGATATTTCAATTTTTTTTTTTTTCTATAAATTTCAGCAATAACAGGTATGGCAAATCTATGTTGGTGTTATGGAAAATAAAACAATTTGTGCTCTTAATTTGTTACTGAATTAGAAATGTATGCTCCTGATTTAACAACTTGTGCTCTCAAATTAGTGAATCCTGTTCTCTATTGAATAATTCCTGCTCTGGATCTATCATTTGTCTGCATGGATTACTTAATTTGTGCTCTCGATTTAATAGCCTATTGCTTTTGGCGTGAGACTCCCACTTCCAAGCTCTGTCTCTCACTCTCTTGTTGCCTAAACAAAGCCTCAAAGCAACCTCGTAATCAAAAAATGTACAGCAGCTGCACTGTTAACTAGGCTGCCTCCGCACACAGAGCAGCCTCTGAACATGGGGCATTTTTTCTTTTTTTTTTTTACACATTTCAGCTTCAAGACAAAAGGCACAATTTGTCAGGCTTTAGCTGGTGGAGGGTGGAACACACAGAGCCCTCTCCAAAATTACAAAACACCTTCAGGTACTCTCTAAATAAACAGTTAATACAGCCACTGAATGAGTGAACCTGGCAAAGGCTCGAGCTCTGTGGCAGCTGAAGGGCCTGAGCACCACAGTATTTTCCACTGCACCCTAAATTACAAATAATATTTCAAAGACAAAAAAAATATGGTGTGTGACCAAATGATGTTTAAGCCTGATATGAAAACACATACCTGACGTCCTTAATTAAAAACTGCGTTAAAAAAAATAATGTACAGATAAATGTGCATGCAGTAAAAGATGGAAACACAAAAAGCACTTGCTGTAAATTAGAGATCAGAGCTTGATGACATGCAGAAAAGAGAAAGACAGACATTTCTAGCACACAATAATTCTACTGACCAATATGCTACTCACACACAGCTGATTAGGCTTTTATACACACATAAAAAGTTCCTATCACTGTGATTGCATAGCAAGATTTGCTGCCTAATCTGAATTCAAAATTTAAAAAAAAATTATCTGAATTAGATCACGTGATAATGTAGCCTAATACAGCATAACATGTCTGGATGTCCAAAATGATCCATTTACATGATGCTTGAATCAAACAGGCTTGCTCTAGATTTCAAGTTTAGTTGGTTGCACTTGCTGAGATAACATCAAGGAGGGATATTAATGCATTTGTCATAATGCAATTTTTCCTGTGTCGCTTTGCTTAGTATCAGGCACAAATTCAAAGCGAGCAGCACATGGGCTGCAGCCAATATATACTGGCTGTCAGATTCATGCCCACTGAGAAACACAGTGACCTCAGATGGTGAACAAGTCAACTAGAGTGTAGTGCAATCATACTGGACAAACATCTGCAACCTACACTGAGGCCACCTATGTACAAAAAACAGCAAATTAGGCTTTCTGTTAGGTTTATTGATCATTACATAGTGTCTACAGTGAGAAAAACCATAACTTTCAAAGCTGGGCCTAAAGTACTTCAATAAGAGGTCATACAGATAAATTTGGTGAAAATGATTTTGTGAGAGATTCAGAGAATATTATGTGGAACCAAGTGTTGGCATTAAATTAGCTGAAAAACGCCTCACATTTCTTACTGAACTATCTCTCTCTGTGGCCGATCAACATGACCCATGAAGAACATTTGCAGAAAGATCTAATAACCCATCACGGGTTGATGAAGAACTTGTGCAGAACTTGTGAATGCATGTTCAGAGAGTGCACTGGCCAACACTGTGCCCACTAATTCTAATATTTATTTTACGGTCTTCATGTCTCGCTTTTATTTAACAGGCATACATTTGGGATATGCTTATATGTTTTGTATTCTGTGTCTGTAAGATCTTTGACAGCTGTGTTGGCTGTTTTTATGTACTGTTTGTTGCTACGTTGTTTATTTGACCTGACCTGCAAAGAGACTACAGATGTGAATTCGCTTGAAGCTATAATCTTGTACGGTGCATTAAATGGTGACATTTCTGTTTGAGTTGTACACTGCCCCTTTGAAAAATATATAGAAAACAGGAAAATAGTTATTGTGTTTAAAAGAGACCAGCTGAAAAAAGGCTACAATAGATTGTGAAGGAACTGGAAAGGCAAGTATACTTTACACTAATTAGAAATGAAAGGAAAAAGTTATCAAGTTAAACCTGAAATTTAGGAGAAGAGCAAAATTGGTAACAAACTCTGGAAAAAATTTGGACTGAAAAATGGGTAAAGCCAGGGATGATGCACCGTCTTTCATTATAGTAAATTAAGTTAAGGGTAAATCTCCTTAACAAAAGCAAAGGAAAATACTTTAAGATTATAGAAATCATTTTGCAGACAAAGTTGGTAAGTTAAGAAAGGAAATGAGTTCCTCTAGCAGGGATGGTGTAATGTCTTGAATAATAACTAATTTCAACTTTTCAAACAAACAATGTCTTTCTACCTGCAGAAAATGTATAAGGTGGAAAAAATTTTGATAATGATTACTGAAAATTTTTTTACAACATAAACATTAAGGCAGTTAAAGGAAAATGCTGTTCTTGCTACACAGATAACTTATTACTTATAACTTATTTGTAACTCTGATTTCCAACATGCCTATAAGGTGAATCACTCTGAGTGCACAGCAATGACAGAGGGGACCAACAAATGATTATCTTATAAGAAGATAGTTAGAACTGTATTAGAAGACCTCAGCTCAGAATCTGATGTTGCTGATGTTGCAGACCATAGGTTATTGTTAATATAAATAGCTGCATAGTGGTTTATTCCCATCACAGTTGACAAGATGAATAGTTAAACCCACATGATTGCAGTCTGTGTTATTCTTACTTCCTCTAAATGCTCACAGTGTTACTCGTTTCAGGTTAGCTGCCTTGGGAAGCTATTTTTTTCACTATTTCCCAACAAAAAGTGCAGTGCCACCAAATTTCTAAGCCACTCTATTTGTGTGCAACAACTAAGAAAACTGAATCATCGAACACTCTAAAGCAACTGTTAGTTGACTGGATATGTGAAACAGATTTCTTTTGAATGTCTCAAAAACATGAAAAAGATCTGTTTAAGCCTTAAATAGCTCAGAAAGACTCTTAGTTTCGAGGCAGACTACAGAGAGACAGCATGCCAGTTTCTAATGGCAATAGTAGAAGAGAGGTTGGCATGCCAACTAATGAGTTTCTTAAGGAATATCTATTATAGCTGACAACCAAAATGTCTGTACTGACTGAATAAATTACGTGAGAGACCAACATCACCACACACTGTTTGATAAGCTAACTGGCAGTTATCTAGTAAAACAAAACCCAGAGCAGATGCAGTGCGCTGATCTATAAATGCAAAGATTCAACACAATATGAAACAGTTAACAAGTATAATCAGTGAGGCACCAAGTAAAGCAGGTTTTAAAAGTGTTAAAAGCCCACATTAACAGTAACCTCCATGGTAATTTACTGACCTGAACAAGTATGATACAGGACTTGTGATGTTAAGTGCTTTACTTGTCTTGAACTTGTTCTTATTGAGACTTTTTTACACTTAATGTCTTGTTTTTAAATTATGTTTTGTTGCGTCTGGACCTTAGAAAGTATAGCTGCTACCTTAGTAAAAAAACCAATGCTTATGAATTACACTGCAAAACTCTTTAAAATATTACTGATTTTGAATATCATACTCATCCATTAAGACAGCTGCCAATCCATGTTATCGAGTAAATCCTGCCTGCCAGTGTGACCTAATGCCGTCAATTTTTTTTCCACATCCTGGATCATTATGCTGAATACTAACTATGAAAGAATGAGGCTAGCATAACAATTAACAATTTGAAATCAACTCTTCTACTGTAAGTCATTCCTCTATTCATTAAAAAACAATAAATATCATTTGTTTAATACAGTTTTGGTGAGAAATATGTAAGAAAGTCAGAAATAAAGTTTAAATTCAAGATAAGGACAAAGTAATCTCTAAATTTTAAATGAATCTGCATTACAGTATTGATTGAAAGTATTCCCCTGCATCCCTCACATCATCAGAGGCAGGACATTTACAAAGTGCACAAAGTCATACTCTATTTTTTTTTTTAATCTAACCAATCCTGTTTGCTGCACAAAAGCTTTTCTGGGCTTAAATCTAAATCAGGTTCCAGCCACCAGCTGTGGCTTATCAAGAGCTTAAACACTCGGACATTTTTGCCAACCCTCCTCATTCCAAACAGTAAAACTTAACATGAATTAGATCTTATGGTGTTGCCTGAGATATCTGTCAATAAAAAAACTGAACTAAATAGGCTGCAGTGTTCTAACCCTATAACCTAGTTTTGCAGACATGTTATCCAGGTGTGTTTTGGAGCAGCAGCTGGATGCTCAGAGGGAAATGTTTCCTCCTGAAAGCTGAGCACAGGGAGCACCGAGTAATATCAAAACAGGTAATCACTGTCAGTAAATAGTACGAGTCACTACCCACCACTGCACGGAAGGGAAAGACAGCTGTAGGCTGAATGGCACCCGCTCTCATACTGCGCCACCTGTAAGCTCTCTTTTTACACACACAGTGATTTGGTTTTATGTGCAAGGTATTACATGTAAACGCAGCTCTCAGTGTTTTAGCTGCAGTTCCACTTACTGTGAAAGAACAGATGATGAGGCGTGTGCTGGGGATCGCTCACAGACTGAAGAAAAACCGAGTGTGTTTCATTTCACTGATTAGTGGAACATGCCGGGAATGTGTGATATGCAGTTTGGACTTTTACCAACAGTAAAATATAAATATCCTGACAGCTTTGATAGAGCTCAGGGCTCACCCTGAAGACGGCTGCTTCATTCCTAAAGATATGACAGGATAAACTTGAAATCTCACTGTTAAATCTTATCTGTCTAACGTGTAGAAAAATACAAAATGTGATTTGCCATTAGATTGTGTCCTGTCACCCAGACAGGATTAAAAAAACAAAACTATAAATAATTAGTAAAGTTATGCTGCTGTACCACCCTGCATAGAAATATATTGCTCCTGCTGCTGTGATGGTTAAGGGCATTTCATAATTAATATAAGTAAACAGATTATTTATTGACGTGAAGATCATTTGTAAGAATTATTAATGTAATGCATTACAAACCACACAGGTACAGATCTGTGTGTGTGCTGCCACTAGCTTAAGCCACACAAACTGTGCTTTTTTTTTTTCGTCTCAGAGCTGGGATGTTGAACAAAAGCCTTAAGTTCAGACGTTGTCCTGTGTGAGGAGGCAGCCAAGTTAACGATACACCTAATTTATATTTCATAATTGAGGAGTGGCTTTTGTGGCCTTGTTTGTGTGGCGAGAGACAGAGTGTGAAAGCATTTGTCTCATGCCAAAAACAGTCAACAGTGCAAATTAAATAATTTGAGAGCAGGAATTATTAAATTTAGAATACAAATTAGTTTTTTTTTTTTCCCTTCATGACACCTTCTGGGCTACAAGCAAAACAACCCTTCAGTACATGGCTTGAGAATAAAAATTAAAAGCCATGCAGGGGTTGCTAGAGTAGGCAAAAAGTCTGTCTCATCACCTCTAAAGAGAAGTCACTGAGCTAGAGAGTGATGTGACCTCAGTGCAGCGTCCTTGCCTGGGGGGTGTTCTGTCTGATGTAGTGGTCTGGTACATACAGTATGTGTGCATGTGTTCATATGTGTGTGTGTATGCGTGTACATGTGTTTGCGTGCATCGGTGAACATGTGTGCATGAGTTGAGAGTCAGCCAGGTTATAAGTCATCGTCATCATTCCCCTGCAGCTATGGGTCAGAGACCCTTTGCACTCGGGGGCTGTGTGGCCACTTGACACGGTCGTGGAAGCTCCCAGGAATAAAGTGCCACGCCTAGTTTGAGCTCGGCTCTAAAACCAGGTTCTGTGTTAATTTCAGCTCCTGAGGGTTCTCTCAGCCTATGCTGAGTCCTAATTGCTCATTTTCATTCTTTGTTTGTATTCTCTTGTTAACCGTAAGATGATTGAAATTCAGAAATTCATCAGGCTGGCACAGCTGTGTTCGAGGCTGCTTTCCTAAATTCATAATCTTCTGGACCAATGAGATCCATCTCAGCAAATCCAGTCTGTCCTTAGTTTGATGAATTTGATCCTCCTCTCTGGCCAGACAGGGAGGTTTGCAAAAAAAAAAAAAAAGAGCGAGATGTTGCAAGATTTCATTTATTCTACATGCAATAAACTGATGTTATTGAGACATAACACAAAACGCCTCCTAAAAAAACAAACTGGTTGGCACTTTTTCTGGTCATTCTTGTTTTTCTGTTATATTTGCAATAACACAGATAGAGTAATTCAAAATCTAACCTAACCCAAGCTACTTTATTTGTGATAAATAAAAGATACATAACATTTACTGACATGGGTTTAAGTGGGTACAAGAAAACAGAAGTCAGTTTGAAAATTGGCAGAGGAGTCCCAACAGAAAGCTAAATGCCTGCAGGGTCTAACTGTCTCCCCCCACCTCAGTATCCACTGCAAGTCCTGTGAACCTAAAAATTAAAAACTGGAATCATGCAGCAAAAAAAAAAAAAAAAAAAATGTGGATCAAAACTAGACCAAGGAGCACAAGATCCAGGCTAAGAGTTTCCAGTTCCAAGAACAAAAGCCCACATGGGGACGTTAGCTTCCCGCAGACCAGGGTCAGTGAAGGAGACACGAGCAGCTTGAGAAACCAGAAGGCACATGCAGGCTGCCCAGGTCAGCGAGGTCTTACCTGAGAGATGTCCATCACAGCATCGCAGCTGAGAGGGCGGGCAGAGGTCAGGTCATTGAAGCCCAGAAGAGTGGAGATGATACCATTCTGATCAATCCTGCGAATCATGGTCCCATCCACAAAGAAGATTACACCATACTTATCCACCGTAATGCCTGCAGATAAAAAGTTACCCAACGGACAGAGGAGGAAAATATCAGGGCTCATCAGTTATTTTCTTTTATCAGTGACTTAATGTGGGACAGAACACCACTAAATGACAATTACGCACTTTTTTATTCAAATAAAGACTAATCACAGCGATGAAAACTGATGCTAGGATTGATTTTTTAAATCAATAACGAGAACAATAGAAACATCAAAATAGATGAACAGTGCTGTATGTATTGATTCAATTACAAAAAATAATCATCAGTGCAGTCTCTTTCTATCATGCCCTCCAAGCCTCAAATAACAATGCAACTAAGAATAATAAGCTCAGCTTGCACCTCTCTGTATTTTTCTATTACTCCAGGGTCTGTCAAACAACACTTAAGCATCTATGAGCATCTGCAGTAGCCACAGCAAAATGTTCTATTTTTAAAATATTGGACTATGCAACACATGTTGCCCATTTCAGTGGGGCTGAGAGTTATTTCAGTACATGTGATTCATAATGTCATCCCAACAGAGGGCAAAATGTTAGCATGTGATCTAATGACTAATGCATGATCCAAACATGGAAGCAACAAAAACAAAAGACTCCTGAAAGCTCCTGAAAGCTCCTGAAAAGGTATAGCATGAAGAAATAAATACTGTTTTAAAATACCTGATAAAATACCTACCTAACCCTTAGCCACATATGCACAGAGATAGAGACAAGTGGAGTGAATTTAACGCATGGAAACTATAGAGTATTGATCTGGCCTCTTTGGATTACTGTATTCAACTATACTATAATTTAGTCTCATAAAAAAGACAGAGAAAACAAGACTCCTAAATAACCTGAAACTACAAATTGCATAATTCATAACATTCATAAAATACCTCTTGGGTTAGTCAGAGTGGCCTCGACGGCCTTTCCTCCATCCCCACAGCGGGTGTCATCATATGGGAGACATTGGTCCCCAGTCCCTGCCACCGGCTCCAGATTCTTGGCCACATCTTTCACAACATTCAGCGACTTCACCTTGAACACTTTCCTGCTGCTGGTGTCTGAAAGGTACACAGCACCGTTCACTGGACTGGTGGCCAGGTAGTACTTATGAGCGGGGCTGTTGCTGAGGGAAGGGAAAAAAGAGAAGAAGAAGCCAAAGTCAATAAAGCTGGAAGGACTACAGCGCTTTCAATAAGAAACGTCGTGTAATACAATTAAAATGGATTCAAAAGCCATTTAGAGAGTCAATTGGGCACAATTACAGTTTAAACCAAGGACATGGAAAAAGAAAAAAAAAGAATGAGATTAAACATGGCAAAATAGAATGAGATTAAACATGACATAATGGTGGAGCTTAGAGCTCATCTACAATACAGTCAGCTGAGTTAGAAATCCCTGCTGTCAAAAGAGAATGAAAACTCCACTCATCTGAACATACGTGTATGGATATATACAAACTTTACATACTGCATGTAAAAATCCTGCATACATATTTATGGATGGAGATATAGATGTCTTTCAAATAATTTCAAAACACTTGTAATGCTGGAGGGGATTCAGAGTTAGGAAGAAAAAGTGAAACTAGATTGTAGTGGGATTCTGCCAGAGACGTGCAGTGGGACTTTTGACAGAAATTCAAATTACTCTCCCCTCACTGACCCCATACCCTCTGTGACACCGTCTGAAAACAACTATATGGAACCACAGAGTCTATAAAGCAGCAGTAGTCTGGTCAACGGCAGAAGAAGTACAAACAAATATATTATAAGTTTTCTGTTGGACTTTTGTTTTTTTTGCATAGTCAATACAGATGCATAACTGAAGCAGCCATCCAAACACTCTACGCATCCACCAGGTAGAGATTTCAGCACAGAAAGATATCCCTTTAAACTTGACTTTTAAAACAAGTCGACAAAATAATCCTTCATATCCACAGGAGGTTGCCCAGTCTGACAGACAATGGACCAAATATAACCAATCCTGCTGTGGCAGGATGCATCTTATCTGTTGGCATACTCCAGAAAAAAAAAAATGGTGTTGGAAAACACAGAAAACATAGTTATACAAATGAAGTGACAGAGAGGACTGTTTCCATTAAAATCTGTACTACAGCACTCAAAAGAAAAATCAAACCATGAGAGATTGTAACTAAAACATCAAAGCCTAGCGGCACTGTGCACCACTGGATGGTGGGAACAAAAGGAAGGACTGATCTTATTTTAAGTGGCAGATTTGACAGAGAGATTTGACAGACTTACAGTCGCGCAAATACAGCACATTGGCACAGATGGTACCTGGATAAGAGTCTCTTTTCTCTACAGGTGCTGCCAAGGTGAAGAACAGCTGACTGATCTCTTTGAACTAGTTATACTATTTGATTAATTTACTGGAAGAACACTGAACAATAATTCTGCTTATCTATTATAGTAAAAAAATTATTAAAATTTCATCAAGGAAAAATGCAAAACAACATGTCTGTTTATGTTTGCTGCTTTTCCACAAATGGATAACAAATAGAATTTAATCACTCTAAATTTAACATCTTAGATATTTTCACAGAACAAAAAATAAAAGGAATTGATTATCAGTTCAGCAATGCATTGGTCACAGCCACCTTAGTGATGACCGGAGTTATCAGGATATAAGATACTGTTCTGCCGGACCTGATAAGCATTATGGAGAAACCTGTCAGCAGTAGTGTCATTCATAGTGGATTAAGACAGGATTTCAACTTTAACCTTGAGGGTTCTTTTAGGGCGTACGGTCGGCATGACAGTGCCAAAGCTCATACTTTCATAGAAGGAAGAAGAAAGACCAGTGGGTCTGTGGAATTGTCAACTCCAGTACATAATTTTAAATGACAATTGACCTTCAGTGAATCAGTGATGACAGGACACTGCAGCAAACCTCAGGCGCACATGTCACAATCAGCCCACTGCCTGAGCTGACTGATATGGCGGTCTACAGTACGTTCCAGGTACAGAAAAAAAAACAACTGCTGTCTTGGAGTAGGTCAGTAGCAAGCCTCAATAACTGATTTCACTTTGCATTCTATCTGCCATGTGCAATCAGTTGATACCTTATCAGCTCCCAGTTGCATGTTGAACAGCGCTGGCCCCCCACCATCTTTGAAACTATGAGGTGTTATTCCCTGACCTTGAGCTATGGCCATATACTCCATCTATATTCACTGACAACATCTAGTTTGTAGAAGATAATTGGATTTTGCTGCATGCTGGCACGGCAGTGGTGGGAGTGTGGTTGGAGTGGATGGGGACATCCTTAGTATGGGGTCAATGAACATTGCAGTGAGATCACCCACCTCCCAGTCGTATCGCTAGCTCACACACGAACAGGAGGCAGCCACCCGTTTTATGCCAACACATGCTGTGTTTTTCCTGGATAAATCACCTCTTAATATGCAAATGTATTTCAAGTATTGAGACCAAAGAGACAGAGCTTTGGCGTTTCTTTCATTTTCTAAGACGGTGTACAAAAGCAGGCTAACATTTCTGTTCCAGCAAAAAGACATTTGAGATATTTGAGACTGACAAAAGGTAGTTGTGGAGGAAGGGGAGGAAAGCAATGTGGAGCCTCTTAGGCTTTTGTTAATGTGATCATTCTAGAAAATGAAACCTGAGACAAGCATCACTTGGCTTTTCATCCTTAGTTGACTACATGTTCCCCAGCTGAAGTCGTGACCCCCTGATAGAAAATTAATCAATATCCCTTCAACTAAAACATGGTATCTTAGAACAGCACACAGAGATTTCCCTCACTGCCAGATGCCAATAAAATTAGTTTTTTTAATCTTAAGCCACTGATTAAATCCTCTCAGAGTTGCCATTTTATTAAGCTCACCTACCTGAGTAAATAAATAAAACCTTTCTGTCTTTCAGTCTTTCTTTTAACACTGCCAGAAAGGTGTTGATTTAATTATGTGATAACTTTTGAACCTGTGGTTTGCAGTGCAGTTGGATCTGTATTTTTTATAACATGGAAAGGTGTTGGACAAATAATTAGGATACCTTTACTTTTTAATATACTTCAGTTCAAAAGCACACGAAGCTGTAATCTCCTAATAACTGTACAGTTGCATTACCACTCCTCTATCACTATCCAAAAAACAAAAAAGAAAGTGATAAATTTAATGTTCGATTTCTTGCAGTATGGTTGTATTAGATTGCAATGGATGCAGCGAGGTGTTATATTGGTTTCTTTACAGGTTCTATATCACACTCTGAATTGCCTTGACAGATGGTGATCAACAAACATTCTTGTTAAAGAGATACATTAGAAAGCACAACACTAGATTACTCAGTCTTTTTAGAGCATTAATATGAATTGTTGTGGATATATATATAGAGATATATATGTATAACCCTGACCATAACATTTGACCTCTATTAAAAATCCTGAGGAGAAGCGTAGTCAATACTAATCCAGCAATCAGCTGTGTGATTGCACTGCAATCACACATACAGATGCAAACACACTGTAGTAAACAAAGCACTGAATCCAGAGATTAAGTAAGCTCAGGAGACACAGCTAAACCACTAAATCCACAGCTTTATGAAGATGAAAAAGACGGAGACACTCAATATCTTATGATATGATCTTCTGGCTGTGCACAAGTGTATATCTAAAAATGTTGTAAAAAGGGTCACTACAATATCAAATATGTGGACTTTATCCTTTCTCAAAATTAATTTGAGCAAATGCAGTATTGCTTACCTATGCCTGGATTCTTTATTTCTGTCAGAGTTTGCAAAAAGCAGCAGAAAATGAAAGAAAAGGAGAAAGGGGAAGATATGTTAGTTGTTAGTAGATAGAAATAAAAACAGCTGTTAGTGGACAGAATTAATTAAAAGAGAATCATGGAAAAACATTTCTAATCCCCTCGAACCTGTCTTCGCTGACATAACAAAGAAATTAATCTTGTTCTAGAAAGTCTTCTGTTAGGACCTCATTACATCCTCTTCAGCCCATATCAGGGTCAAACTCCAGCTGATACAGGTGGATGAGAGAGGCAGGACCATCAATCCTGGGCCTTTAGGGTATTTCTGTCTATCTCAATCGACCTCAGTGGTTTACGACCTGTGTGCAAGCCCATCTGAGCACACAGGTCCTCAGTGAAAGTTAGCTGGTTACTCCTCCTTTACCTGAGCTCCAGGATGCTGGTGACATTCCCTGTGGTGAAAATCCTCCTCACATAGTTGAAGTCCCCGACGTACAGACTTCCATCGGAGCCACAGGCCAAAGCCACAGGGGCCAGCAGCTTGTTGCCGTCAGCAAGGCCATTACAGCTGGGGCAGGTGATGCTGCGCCTGCGCCCGTTCCCCATCACGCTGCCAATTACAGGGGGCTGCTGGGAGATGAAGATGTTCTCCCCATTGCCCATATGAAGAATACCTGAGGAGGACAGACACACAGGGAAGAAACAAGTAACACCTGCAACCTCCGTAGGCTGAGCTGAGTTTGACAACTTGGCTCTGTTTTTCTGAAATTCGACACAACAACTGCAAGTGCAGACTGGAGCAAGTGGAAACAGTTAGATCTGATTTTAGAAGTTTTGGTAACCAGAGACAAGCTTCGGCGTTATACTATTAAATCAGCTTCTCTAATCTTTACTGAATACAAAGGACTGTTTTCAGATAATTGAGAAGGTGCATCCAGGGCAGCTTCTCCCAAGAAAAAATATTCTTAAATGCAATACCACTCAGCAGCCTAATGATAAATGTACAGCATGTAAAATATGCTACCAGTGGCAGCCGATAAGTCATTTCATGTTGAATTTACATTTTATTCTAAGGTGCCAAAATCCTGTTCATGTGTAATGATATACACAAACTAGTTTTACAAGAAATTCACATCCATGAAGTTAGTACACAACTGCGAAAGTATAAAATGTGTTGACATATTACAAACTGTTGACTGTATCTTTTAACAGTGTTCACAAAAATTTCCATCCTGTCAGTCTTATTTACGCATGTTTACAAGCATCCAATCAGTTGTCGCTTGGTTCGATAAGCCTAGCTTAAATAATGCAGTCTAATAAAGTCCTGCAATTAACCTTCAAACCATG
The DNA here is from genome assembly GCA_029814765.1 of Acanthurus leucopareius. Classification (NCBI taxonomy): domain Eukaryota; kingdom Metazoa; phylum Chordata; class Actinopteri; order Acanthuriformes; family Acanthuridae; genus Acanthurus; species Acanthurus leucopareius. Next base: position 3,632,376 of record JAQMCX010000055.1, on the reverse strand, counting down.
AGAGATTACCCATATTAATATTATAATGTTAGTTTTTGCTTAATTTCTCTCAGAGAGGTATTGATTAGACCTCATGATCATTTTGAAGGCTGCAATTTGTGTTGCGGTTGGCTTGTATTGTACTGCATTACACTGACAGGTGTCTTAATTATTTTGTCCACCTGTCCACCATATTTATATACACAAAGGTAGGCTAAATAACAGAGAGAACTCTGCATCATTCAAAACAGTTCAACATACATTTGAATCAACACCTGAGTAACGTTATAACCTCAATGAAGGAGGAGGGGGTTTATTGCAGCAACTGTTGTAAAAGACTGCATTAGTTTTAGCTGCGTCAGTCAAATAATTGTGCAACTAAGTATGTAAATCCCACCTCTTCAAACTGTTCATGCAATTCACTTAATTACATTACATTTATCACATTCACTCGAACAGCTCCTAATTAATTCTGTTCATACAAAAGACATTCTTATTTGAATGTACTGGGGGAGTGCTGTTTGCAGTTGTGTTGCTGTATTTTGAAGGAGCTCAAGATATATCCTGATGTTGCCATCTACACTTGCACCAATTTGCATATAAACTTGAAATCTGAAGAGAATTGCATTTCAGCCTAGTGTAGGCGTAGACGGCTATATAAATATGTTTGCAAATTCCACGTCAGAAGATTTAATCTAGCAATTAGGATACCCATGCTGCTTGGTGCATGTGTAATAACGTGCAGTTAACAAAGTTGTGAGCAAAAGGATTAAAACAGATGCTCAATGTTACTTTGTTTTTGTTGGATGGTTAAATAGGCAACTGTTTGCTAACATATTACTGTTGGGAACTTGTTGAGCTGAGAATATTCCAGTGCTCTAACGCTGCAGCTTCTTGTCTCTTCACGATAATGCAATGTCAAATGTATATTAGATGAAATTTTGAAAAAAAGGGAGTGAAAGTCAAAACACAGATAAGGATCTGATGTGATTTTGAATAGGTCTGTGCGTGCACCTCTGCCAAATGAAGCCATGAAAATTGCTCTGTGTGCCTGTGTTTGCAAAGGGAGGTGGTCTTAGCGGATGGAAACACAGGAACAATTTCACGCCAAAATGGGGACCAAAAAGCCCTTGGCACAAGTGGAATCTCTTGGAGCTAGAAAATTACCACACATGCGCTAACACAAAAAAAAATGGCTTGCCCTGATTAAAATGCTCTTTTGCTAGCCTTTTCTACCTTCATCAGTTCTGGGCAGGAATGAAAACAGAGCTACAGAAGTACATTTCATGTGCAGGTATTCGTATTCACATGTAAGCCAAGTTTCCATTAGATGTGCTGATCCAATCTTTGAGAATGTGAAAATATGTAAATATAAAGATGTTTCTGCAGCTCAATCAATGTAATCATATTTAAAATTCAACATCTGCACGTCTGCATTGGTTTCACTGCTTCTGATGGTACTTGGTGACCTGAGTTCTTTTAGCAACACAACATTTGGTCTATCAGAAAAGATCAGCCAAGCATCCCTTTCCTGGGACGTGATTTAATCTTATGAGCTGCTGCTGCTGGGAGTAGCAGACTGACAGCAATTAAATTAGGGATCATTCTAAAAAAGCTGGGTATGAACAAGACATGGGGGGTGCCAAAAGGGAGGATGGGGTGCAAGAACTGGAAGAGGAGGTGGTTAGGGGATAAAGACACACCTGGCATCGGAACGTTAGCTTTTTAATAAAATTCGTAGCCTAAATCTGAGCAAGTAGTACTACTCAGTCTTTCTTTGTGAAGTCTCTCCTGGGACAAGGAGCAGCTCTCTGCCTCCTCTGGACGGCACATTCAGACCCAGCATGTTAACTGTGACAGATCAAAGTGCCCCCTTCCTGAGCAGTTTTCATATAAGTATGCCTCATCTCCTCTGATGAGCCCTTCCTACACACAAACAGACTCTGATGCCTTGCTAGTGACAAGTGCTGCCCAAATTTTTCTATCTTCAGTCCTGCTCCTGCCTTTCAGGAGTAATTTGCCAGCAATAAGAAAATTGACCCCCTCACCTAAGAATGGACAGCAGTAATAAAAAAGTCAGATGCATCTCGGGCTACATGACACTGATAAATTGAAAAAGCCTCAAAATGTTACAGGAAGGGAAGACAATTCAGTGTTACACTAAAAGCATCATCTAAGGGTGGACATGGTGGTAGTTATCTGCACTCTTGGGCATATTCAGAACGTTATATGTCATATCTGATAAGAGATGACAAAAATGACAAAATGTCACTATCAAAAAAAAAAAAGTCTATTTTTGAGTCCTTGAGATTTCATAATAATCCATTTAAAAAAAAAGAAAAAGTGGAAAAACTGCTCTTCACAGAATAAAAAAGCATGTAAGGATTTCTTGGAGTATAAAATTATCTTTTGAGTAGGTGTTTTAATAAATGAGTGTCTCAGAATAGGAATTAAAAAAAAAACATCTACTAGTTGACTCACCACTCTGGATATTCAAAGCATGGTGCTTGTCAATAGTCCATCCCCCCAGTTTGGAGGCAGTGGTTTCGTAGCCCTGCAGAACGGCAGTCCTCTTCTCCCATAGAATAAGGTCTGGACATGACTCATACTCAAAACCCACAGATACTAAGGAAAGAAGCAAAGATAAAATTGGAATTAGAGAACAAAATGTGTTCTGGGTAAAATATGCGTTACATGCAATGTATACCTGATCACTTACCGAAAGCTTCGGACAAACCGTAGACCTTCTGGCTATACACATCAGCCTTGTCCCACACGAAGTCATACGAGAGGTTTGGGGCTGCAGGAAACCACTTTGTGAACAGTCTGCCTTCCACAGCCACCATGAGGTGAACCTTCATCAGGTTGAAAGGGATCGTGGTGTGGGTGAGGGTCACCCTCAGTATTGACTTATAACCTGGGGTCCTGCTGCTTAAATAGCTGATTTTCATATCTGTTCCTGGTATAGGCACTTCCTCCTGTAGAGACTACGGACAGAAAAATGACAAAAGGCAAAAAAATAAATCTCAAATCTAACTAAAGGGGATTCTAAACATTAAATTTCCAATTGTAATGTCTTAAATGTTCATGGTATTTTTGCCCCTGTGTGTTCCTTTTTTCATATTGGTTTAGTAATTTGTCATTCTTTGGTCAGTGGCCACAACAACCTTGCCACATATTTTTCATTGCCTTGCCTCCGGCCAAGTATATAAACCCATGGGAGAATTAGAAACATCAATTAGAGGACAATTATATTCATGTCTTACAGGGAATCCAATGAAAGATTTCTTCATTATGTACTCCAGTGAGTATACTTCATAATTGAGGTAATAAAAGCAAGTCCTTCATTAGGACAATAGCCTCTCCTACAATCCATATGACAGTGGTATCAAAGCAGTGCCCTTGGGCTCAGGCCTCGCGCGCTGCCACAATATATAGAGCAATAAAAGTCAGTTTAGCAAGAGACAACATCGTGGCCTTAGGAAATTTCCACTGAGGTCAGACTTGTAACCTCTTGATGATTCAACAATGGGTCAGCACTCAGCCGTTGTACGGTGCTCACATTAAGGATCAAGGGTTGACACCGCTGGTATGGTTGAGCAACTCGTCTCTGCTCTGAGGGAGTCACCTTTTGTCACCTGCCTCCGCAGTACAGAACAAGATGTAAAGTTACAATTAAACCGGCTCCTCAAAGCGACATCGCTTAAAGGAGATGTTCCTTTTCAAACCTTCACGAGGCGGTAGCTATGCCTGGTTAACTCATCATTGCTCTCTTTCATAAGGAAAAGTGCAAATCTGATGATGCCCCTTCATGGTGCTCATACTGTTCAAAAAAAAAAAATAGCGAAGACGAGGCTGCTATAAATAGACAGGACAGTGTACTAAATTCACTGATATGCCATAAATCTTATGAAGCAAAGTGGGAGACAAAGTAATTAGGGAAGGGCACAGAGATGCCTGCTAGACATACAGTAGCTACACATTGACCTGCACACACACACACACACACACACACAAGCTCATAGAAGTGTGTTCTTGCACCAAAGTGACACATACACATGTTGACAGATATCAAAATATTTACAGTTATGAAATATAAAAGCAAATCCTTTCCGGTGGTGCTTGTATGTATGTTTAACCTGGGAGACTACAACCCAGGGGAAATTAAAAATGTCCAGGCTGTTTTCTGTGTGCGAGGTAATCATCATCACTCTGTAGTGAGACAGTACAATGCACATTGTAAATCGCCTGAGTTCCGCAGACCAATTACACTAGAGAGATAAAATCACAGCACCGCCATGAGCCAGAGTTACTATTACACTTGCGCTTGATGAATAGTTTTTCAGAGTCCCTCTCAGATGTGTGGCATGAATCTTTTGGAGGAGAGACCCCATGTAGATCAAAACCTGCGGGGGCAGCGAGGAGGCACAGACTAATCACCTGGATTTCGGGCACGACGGTTCGCCTTTCAGAGCAGGAGCCGGCGAAGGCGGTGAGCGGGGCCGGGGAAACCACGGGGCTGGGCCTGGTGAAGCTGCTGAGGTCACAGCTCGGGATGTCATTCTCCTCGTGCCGCATGACGATGGTATCCATGACAAAGAAGCGTCCCCATGGCAACCATAGAGTGTGCTCCTGAGTGATGAATGGAGCGCGCTCAAAGTGCAAGGCTACAGCTATGCCCCCATTGGTCACCAAGTCAAAGCTGGAACACAGAAATGCTCAATGTCAGGGAAGATGAACATACAGTGAAATCATGCAGTATATTACAGTGGATTACTTATTTGTATTATTAATTATTATGCTTTTCAAGTAAATACTGTAAAAATCCCTATTAGCAGAGCATATAATCTGTTGTGTGTTGAGGATTAAACCATGCTATAATTTACTGTGAATACAATGTCTATTTTCTAATTAAATGTTGTTATAACAGATCAAACAGTAATAAATTAACGCTTTAAAAAAAATAAGGCTATTAGGAAAGCATGATGTTTTACTATTTAGCATTATCTTTCGGGAACACCCAGGCTAAAAACACAATAGGGAGATTAATCACAATGTTAAATGCACTTAATTAATATCATAATATGTATATTCTATTTAAAGAAAGGAAAATATATAGATAGAGCAGATGTATGCTTGAAGTGCAGGCATGTGTGTCCACTATTTTTCATCCGTTCCACGGTGTGTGTGTAGTGCACTTCTCCTGTGCTCACATTTATATGTGAGAGAGAGAGAGATTTGTGCTGCAGGATGCAGGCAGCCGCCGCTTCACTATCGATCCCTTAGATGAAGGCTGTCCACTCTAACATCAGTCTAAAAGCCCTGCAATGCAATCCCATCCACTGTTGCATTTAAGGGCCTCTGCCTCTGATCTGACCTAAGCTGGTCTCAGTAAACAGGCTGCACTCCAGCAATTTCATCATCTCCAGCTGCTGCATGCTGAAAACAGCATGCCTGCATCTGCACCGGACCTCTGCAGCTCTTGTCACTTTTCTAAGAGTCAATTAGCGCCTGGTCACCTATGAGCCCCCTGGGATCGGGCCTCATCCTCACACGGGAAGCATCTTTTCTAAATTACAGATAAAGATGCAGCTACAAATTGTGGCCTCCAAACCAGGTAACCTCATTCTCAGTTCAAGCCACTATATAAAGAATCTGCTAAATCTAACTTCCCTTGAGGACAAACATCTGATTAGCCGTGGTGATAAACAAAGGTTTGTTTCACCCTTGGTGTTTTGTCCTTGAATGGGTGTGAGTAGAATGAGTCCAGCAGTACGGAGGCTGCAGAGCGGATGGAAGCTGTGATAGCGGGACCTTTGTTCTGCCACGATCCATCAGCAACCATGCAGCTGCAGCCGGTCAGTCTGCATGACACCTGGCAGGCTCGGGCTATCCACCCTAAAAACACTTCTGGACAGACACTCACGGGCAGCGTGGCCAATCGATGAAGGGATTCACTAGCTGTTATCAATCATGACAACAGCCTTAAGCCATGTGACAAAACTTATTAAGCTACCTACAACAGCTTGCTTATGCCCTCAGGGAATGCATCAGGCTCAAAGAGTTAACCCTGCCAATGAACTTGGCGTGCCTCATACAAATTATACGCAAAGATTTCTTAACCAGTGTTTACGTGTGGAAAACTGGATGAACTTGATGTAAAAGTGAATCAAGGACACAGCATAAAGATAGTAAGAATGAGTAAGGACTGTATACTTAAGCAAAAGCTCACAAAGGGCTGTGTTATGTTGTGATTATATCACTGCTAAGGGGCATTCTTCAACAACGACAACCCCCTTAGCAGTGATATAATCACAACAAATCACAGCCTGGAGTAAGCTCCAACTTTTATGAAATGGTTACCAAGTTGGGCAAAAAAGTTAGTTGTAGACTTGTCAGACTGTTTTATTGACATGTTCATACAGCATTTATAAGCTATTGTGCCCACATTGAAAAAGGGGGCCCTTCTGGCAGCCTGCACATAGTGGAAGTTAGCTGCTTTGTAACAAACTTACTATCTGCAACTTAGCCTGCCGCTGCCCCATTCGTTTAATCTCGCCAAGCCTTCCAGTGAAGACTGCAGTCAACCCAACCACATAACCTGCATTAATAAATTAAGTTTATGCATTACATATGAACATAGAAGGCTGGCTTGTTCAGCCGCTGGAACAAAATACAGAGGTGCTGTGCCTCTGCACTGTCCGTGCCGCTGAACTGATTTGCTCCTTTGCAAAATCAATTATTAGATACTCCTGACTGAACTACTACTATAGTTACAAGTAGTACTACAAGAGATTTGGACAATATAAAATGCAATCCTAAGACACAAAGAGAATCTTTAAACAACCTGAGTCAAGTATTTAATAGATGTATTATGCTACTGACATACAATGCTACCTATATAAACTGTCGTGGCTCCTATGGAGATCCCTGCAAGCACATGATAATGTAATAAGATGGAATCTAAATCAGCAGTTTATTCATTAATGGAGATAAGCATAAAAGGGAATAGATGTGGCTCAATGTTCAGCCAGTCAGAAAATGGCTACACAGCTGTAAAGAAACTATACTAACCTCTTTTGTTTAGGCCAGAAAACTTTTTCAAGATAGTGGAAAAGGTAATTTAAAAACTAAGCCCTTGGACAATAAAGAACACATCATAAAAATGAGTTGAGACAGCTTTCCCATTTCTAAGTGGCTGAACAGGTGCATTTCTGATTTCACGCTGCACTGAGCCAGTTTACAGTGATTGCAGGGGAGTTGCAGGAGACTGGGCATGTTTACAGGGGAACCTGAGAGATGGAGTAGTGTTTACACATATGCTGGAAGGGAGAAAAGAGTATTGAGCTTTGCAAGGGAAAAACCTGAGTGATGCATGAGAAAAATGGGACACATGTAATTGGGAAAAGGATAGAGATGAGAGGAGCTAGCGCGGTGGAAAGGACATGAGACCTGAGCTCGAGGAAAGCACAGGAAATAAGTGAATGAGAAGTGGCCAGAAAAGGAAAGGCTTAAGGACAGAGGGAGATTGGAGGAGGAAGAGCGTGAAGGGATGGAGAGCAGATGAAGTGAGGAAGGTGATAATGATTAGGTAGAGATGTGAGACTTTTGTGAAAGTAAGAGGAAGTGGAGACTGACAAGATGATGGAGGGAAAGAGGAAGAGCAAGAATGATCAAGATCAAACCAGCGGCTACGATGTGGACCTTTAGAGTGTCAGTGACTGATAAAAGTGTCCGGAGGAAGTGGGGCATGGAGAGCAAACACCAATTCATACTGTGCTATGGCAGAGGAGCCTGGTTTCCCTTAAGGTCTTATTAACACCAACTGCTTTGGGAGATGCAGTGGGGTTAAATGTTGTGAGTGTTTACTGCTTGTGTGTGTAATCAGATTCAAAAGCTGCATTCAGCAAAGAACATAAATTATAGAGACAATATTAGCCAAAGTTTTTCTTTCAGGCCTCTCTCTTTTTCACTCCAAAAAAACCCACAGAACAGAGTCTGAGGTTTGGTTTTTTTTTTGTTTTTTTTGTCTGGATTTTTTCTGTGAAAGTCTCCTGGTGGCGAAAGCAGCTAGCACAGTCGCTCAAAGAAAGCCGGGGAACAGAGAACTCCAGACTTTTTCTACTTGTTCTATTCGAACACTTAAACACAAAACAATAATCCTTCTCCAAAGGGCTCCTAGTGGTGCTGTAACAACAAGAGGTAAGACGGGGAATTTATTGACAAGGTTCCCTGTTTCTTGCAGAGGCAGAAGTGGAATCACCTGGGGAAGACAGTGTGCTCATCTATGCCAATCAGTGCATACAGTATAATAGATCAGATCATTTAAATGGGCATAGGTTTAAACCAACTGCATAACTGAATAAGGTTAGAGTTAGGCTTTTTTTCAGCCATGACACTGATGGCAAAAAAGTACTATTAAGCTACAATAAAACAGGAGACAAATGCAAAGCAAATGAACTGCAAGTCTGTGTGGCCTAAACTTAAATGTCTCACTTAATTCTCTAAATCTTCCGTTGTCAAATAAATAACGTCCATCTGCACTATGTTTCATAGCCCCAGTGAGCTGCTTTGAATTGGCATATTTTATTCTTTCCCCTCCCTGCTGCTACCGAAGCATAACTTATGAGTGTACCAGAAGGGCTTTGTTTGATTTCTCTGGGAATTGAGCCGAGAACTCCAAAATTGGACCAAATGAAAGCACGAAGCAGATCAATGGTGGCACAGTTTGCAGTGGCAACTGTGTTTTTTTCTTTCCCCTGCCATCATTAGAATTCAGCACAGCTAAACAACACTATTTGACAATAATATAAATATCATTGTCACATCTCTGTACAGCATATTTAGGTGGCTGTTAGCAGCATTTGCATTGCGTTCCTTTGTTTAGGCGTGTGTCAGCATGAAGAAGAGGGCTCATACCTTCCATCCTGCCTTGTGATTGTGTAACCGTAGGATGGGTTGTTGATGAAACTGATGTTGACTCCAACCAGGGGTGTCCCATCTGAGGTCACCACTTGTCCACGGATGACACAAGCATGGCTGCGTGGAAGAAACAGAGACAGAGACCATCACAGTTACACCAGTGCAAACAAATACAATACAAAAGTAAAAATCTCTGCAGTAAATAGTGTAAACTGGCAGTGATATTGGATTGTTGTGTTTCCAGCGTAGTTTTAATATTGCATGTATGCAAATGGGGACAGATAAAAGATATCACTTATTAAATATACAGTAAGTATGGATGTTATCAAAACTTATCAAAAATACTGTACACAATAAAAGCAAAGAGCCATAACAGTAACAGAACAACCGAACACCTCCTAGAACGTCTCTAAGGGTTTTTCTACCCAGAATGGAAGGATAATGAGATAAGGAAGCTTTACTTTGCGTTCCCTCTAATTAAAAAAAGAGGATTTATCTTTTCCATTACAGAATACAAGAGAGAGAAATAATAGGACTGCAGATTGCAAGACTTGCTTGGCTGGTTATCAAGACCTCGACAGATTTCCAGACTGACATCAGGTCTCCAAAAGCTGCATAAATTAGATCTGATCATCAGTCCCCACCAATCAATAGCGGGAAGGCATCCAAATTCACCTCCTAATCTTACTGAACTGATGAGTTGAGACCTTGCTGTACCATGTCTCCCCTGTCATTAGCGAGGCCCAGTTCATGGTCAGCCGTTGTTTCTGTAGTCGTTTGCAAAAAAAAGAAAAATCCCCTAACAAATGCCTTGCTGCCACCTCTTCATTAGACCATGGCTATTTTTAATACATTTGGGTCTTAAACACTGCCACGTACTGGAAACAATTAACACTAGTGTGTTAGTAGCTGCCCTCAACATGTCCTTACCAGAGGCAAGATCATTCACCCCACACTATCCTGGTCCCCAGAAACCCAGTTTTATGTTAATTAGGCCGTGTCCCCTTCAGAAGACCTTGGCTGTCCACCACTGCACTGTAAACAAGCAAGGAGATAGAGCTCTGAAACCTCGGGCTCATACCCGAAGATCTATGCGGACGAATATACATAGAATTACTACTAAAGTTAACCCAGCGCTGGCCTGCCTGCCTACGATTAATCATTCATGCCAACAGTTTATTTTAGAGTCTTGTTTGAAGAGGCAATCATCCACATTTTCTTCAGATGGAGCTGTGAAAGTGGAACTATCTCCTTCCTGCCTCTGTGAACCACATGGGGAGATGATTCCTCGCTGTCAAGACAAATGATTTAAATATTGACATCAAATACAACAGAAAGAAAGAGCGGCAAAGGAAGCGTGAAGCATGCACTGCAGAAACTTCCCCTCCATATGAGATTTCAACGAGTCCAAGAGGATTCACAAAGTCAAAAGAGACTTCACAATATCTCCAACCTCCAGTTTATCATACATCATTCACAGAGGGCAAAGTGAAAGTGAAAAAGATAAAGTGAAAAATAAACAGGTGAAGCCCTTGGACTGAGCCTGAAATAATCTCTGGCTTATCTTCTTTGTGGATAGCAACACTTAGTCTAGTCCATGTCATGGAAGTAATGCGAACACATGAAGTTGAGCCCCTTTACTGTTTTACTGACTTCTGACCACGATCAGCACAGTTTGAATAAGCCATTCTGAACACACTCTGCATTCAGTATCACAACAGAAAAAAAAAAACAACGAAAAAAAACAGGCAAACTTTTCAATAGGAGTGTGGAATGATGTTTGTTTGTTAGATATATTTTGTTGGCAAGGTACAAGGACGACAACGACAACAAAATGAAAAAGTTAAAAAACAGCAAAGGATAACAATGACTAGCCAGGACTCTACTGTAATAGCATATTGATAGAAAAACAGTGTATGAACAGAATTGCATCAGTTTTAGTTCATGTTTGGGGGAACTTTTAAGACACAAATGACTTTTAATCAAACTTAACAACCGTCCACATAAAAAAAGTCACAAATTAGCATCAAAGACATACAGCTGTCACACAGTATAAATTTGTCTTGAAAACAGGTAACACACCTTCACTAACATGTAATTTAGAGGGAACTAAACTGCTTGTTAGTATTTTGGGCAAAAAAGGGAAAAAAATGTACACAGACTTAAGTATAGAGAACTTCCAATGACTAAGGCTAATAGATGGTACCATCAGCACAGAATCAACAAAAACATCATTACCCACGCAAATGACTTGATTACAGGGTAAAACCTTACTGCAAATACATATAAGCATGTCACTGCAGCCCTCTCCACTCGTGCCTGTAAGCTATCAAGTATGCTGAAGAACATAAAATGAATAGACATCAATGTAAATTTTAGCTCTCTAAATATATAATGCTGCTAAAAGGGATGGAGCCCACTGAGAATAAAGCAAACAATAGATTTTCTGACACTAATGGCCTAATGCTAATAAAAGTTATAAATAAAATGATAAAAGTGCAAGACTGTAAATGAAGCCAAAGGCTTCTACCACGCTATTATAAGCCAGCTATCAATCTTTGCCCAAATTGCTCCATAGAAAAAGTCCCTGTTTACTATTCTAGTCAGCATCCACAGCTGGGCCTTGGCGGTCTCTTGTATTATGTGTCATGGCGGAGAGTCGAGACGCTTTATGCAGTGGCAGATGCTTTATTCAGTAGCACCTTTGCAGCTTTTTGTGGTGGAAAACATCAGAAATAGCAGTCCAACATGTCTACCAGCATGAGGAAGTGGTTAATGGATCAATAAAGAGATGATCAAGTGACCAGGGCAGGGATATCAGGAGGATGCTGAGGCCCAGAGTCCCCTGTCATAACCGCTCATATCTGTCGGTAGGTGGGGAATGAATACCAAGCATGAATAATAGATTATCACTGATATTTTTAGGGTGAGCTGAGGCCTCCAATCTCGCAGCTCATCTCTGGATTCTTGACTTTACTTATTTATGGCCGCATCTTCTTGTGAGAGAGAGACAAGAGTATTACTCAACCTGCATGCCTGCGCTCCTGTCCAGTAAAGAACTGCAAAATGTTGAGTGGTTCTTGAGATCCGGAAAAATGTCAATGAGGGAAAATGTCACAAAGCGTGTTACAAGTGCTTTTCTCAAGTATCGACATGACCACAAAAAGTTCAAAAACGGGCAGATATTCAATTTGATGACAGTTGACACGATTCAAATGAGATTTTTTTTTTTTTCCCCAACTGCAGTGACACTGATGGCTGATCACATTCGGATAACTGACTAAAGAATACAAGAGCACTACAGAAAAAACACAAACAGCCCAGAGATACCAACCACGCATTAATGTAAACAATGGGGTCAACTCTAACACTGTGTGCATGAGGTCAGCAAACACAACATTATTCACACATCTCCACAAGCACCCAATATTCTAATACGCTGTGTTGCAAATGATGCTAAAAGAAATGATCCTGCTGAGGACTTGTTTGAAATGATTTTTTTTTCTTTTAAAGAACAAAGCAACAGCTTCGCTGGACTAAAAATAGGGAGGACTGAAATCATAACCTTCTGGCATCATTTTTAAAGTAACAAGTAAAAAAAAAAGCCTCATATCACAGCTCCATGCAGTGAAGTTTGTTTGATTTGCCTGCTGTTTTTAACATCATTTTTGTCAAATTTTATCACCAGATATAAAAATCAATGCTCTCAACTTATTTTAATCTCAATTTATTTCCTTTTGTCTGTTTGTTTCAGAGGAGTGTAGTGAGCCAAGTTAAGAGCGATCCACAAGCAAATGGGATGCAAATAAGTTGACACAGCCTCACAGGCGATTAGAGATGAAAAGAGAAGGAGACAAAGGAAACAAGAGGCCGGGGAATCTTATGGGACTTTGACAGCCATCCTGGCTCATATGAAAGCATCTCAGATTCCACGGCTGGGGTGTCATGGGCTCTGCCTTTGGGAGTGAGCCTCAGATGGATTACAGTAAAAGTAATCACAATACATGAATATGAGATGCCTTTCGTGCCAGGGAATGCTACTTGCTTTCTGCCACATTCTATGTTTGTCCATCATCATCTGTCTATCATCCTTCTAGCTATGCACGCCACCAGTCATTGCCCATTTCAGACTCCATTGCCTATAGCTGCTTCCCCTCCCACGCATAGACATTTTGGTCTGGGTTAAAAAAAAAAGAAACATTTCACATTTGCTAAGATCCATCAGTACACTAACCACAGAATTACAAATGCACTGGCCAACATTAATTATGTAAAAAAAAAACTGAAAAGCTACTGGTTGATTTGTGCTTGCACCTTCAAATGTCATTACTTGAATTACTTAAAAAATGACATTAGCTACATTGCAAATTCAGCCTAGATTACATTTAATTCACGTCAGACTCAATCGAATGGAAAACGAGCAGAGCTACACAACTGTGTGCACAATCAAAGTCAAACACTCTGGGTAGTTGAATTAAAATGTGAAACATATTAAATCCAGCAATTACTAATATAACTGACTCAAGGAAATAAGACTAAAGGTGAATCTGACGAGATGTTGATGCATGAAAAACAAATGCTGATGCAAGAAAAGAAAATCAATGTAATATTGATGTCAACCTTCTCCTACCAGGGGTAAAAATAGCTTTTCTCTCACTACAGTTGGACTGCGAGGTGTCAAGTGAGAGTAATGCACAAGTCACTCACTTTCCATCAAAGGGGTTGGCACCGGGGATGATGTGGGTGCTGTCCCTGCCCACCAGGAAGCGCACCCGGTCATAGAAAGTCTGCAGGTTGCTCTGTGCAGAGGACATCTGTGTCTCCTGGATGATGTCCAGGGGGTCCGGGGAGCCCACACACAGAGAGGTGGTGTGACAGGTTGCCTGCAGACAGCAGTCTGGATCCATGCAGTCCACCAATCCATCTGACAAGGTCAAAGAAGTCAAACACACCCTCTCATTAAACAACAGCCTGGACACACACCTGGTAAAAGCACACTAAGCATATATATTTGAGTCATGGGGGCAGTTTCTTCTTTACACTGCTGTTTTATGCCTCGAATCAGAGCCATGTTGTGTTTTCTTATCCTAGTTAACATTTCAACACCTCTAGCGTTGCTTGTGGGGCTTTATCTGTAATTTAGATGAAATAAAACAAGACAGAAAGAGCTGCTGTGCAATGCACTTTACTTCGCTGAAGTGGGTCATTGGACTCCCTACCCTTTGCTTTCAGGGGCCTATCTGGCCAGATGGGCGATAAAAATAAACCCTGCTGTCAGGAGTCAGTCAAATCCCCAGCAGCACCCCGTTTTTTGCCAGTGAGAGCCCTATGGTCCCTGCACAGTGATGGGGAGACAAACAGCCCTTGCATGAATAAGGGATGCTAGTGCATAGCTCAAGCCCACAATGAGGTCTGGAAGAAAGGAAGTCACGTCTTCCACTTGGCCTCAAGAGTGGTGCAGCCCCCTGGCTGGCTCTGTATGTGTGCCTGGCTCTGCTTGGGGCTAGTTAGAGGGCAGAGCAGGGACTTCCTCCTGGGGCCATCGCATGCTTTTGGCCTCAGGCCAGCTATTCTGCTTTTTAATATGAACTCTCTCACCAGGTGACTGACTGGAAGCCATTCCTCACTTTCACCTTCTTAAGACAACAACTGAGACTGGAAAGTAAAAAGCAACTGAACTATATATTCTCAAGAACAAAGGTGACTAATTCTATAGTCAAATCATGTCTGGTTAAGAGTCCTGATGCTTGGCCGGTGTCAAAAGGCACTGCTGTGTGTTGTTTGTGATATTACCTCCATCGTTGTCCTTGACATCACTGCAGGCCGTTTCCATAGAGGTGTCACAGCCAGTGCCCCTCCAGCCCAGCTGGCACACACAGTACCAGCCATTGTTACCCAGAGTGCACCTACCATTTCCATTGCACAAACCAGGACAGCCCTCTGTGTAACAAAAAGGGACAAAGAGAGCGGTCAGGACAGAAGGAACAAATAAATACTAGACACTGCATGTGAATAAACACCAACAATCAAACAGCAACAACAATCTGGGCATGATGACAATGGTTTCCTCAAGTAATAGACTAGAGTCATTTTTTATCATGACCCTCAGTTGAAGTTGATTAATTTGATACACCTTTTGTGAAGCTTCTAATATCCCTGTGCAGTAAAATCAGATAAGGGGGATCTTCTGAATCAATATTCACTCATTACTACAGTGGGCTGGCCTCCTGTATCCATGCAACTACTGGCTGGATAATGAGAGCGTGGTGTGTATGCTGGCATTCCTGCACATAATTGGATCTGCTTTTATGTGATTTTCAAATGTGACCATCATCACGATCACGGCATTAGTGCGACGGTGGTCTGCATAAAAAATGAGCTGTAAGAAAAATGCATTATTTATCAAAAAAAAAAAGGTCTTTATCATTACTTGCTCTTCTTTTTTTGATAAACTGTCTCAAGACTCATCTAAGCAATCAATAAGATTATCCCTTCAGGTAGAGTGTGTGTTGTGTCATTAAGAGAAGCAGGATGCCAAATGAAATAGCAGGAAGTGGACGAGCTCAAGCTCAATAGCATTATGCACGGAAGCTAATAATTGTGTTCTATGGCATGTGACCCCAGGGAAGCTGGAAGCAGGCTGGAGCAGAAGACAGGTAAGCCATTCCCCTGTCTCCCTCTGGATAGGTCTTCACAAGGGCATGGATCAGAGGATTAACTCATCCATTTTTCCGGGGCTGTTTGGCATTTATCTGGTAGCTTATGATTCGTATCCTCTCGCTGAGGCAGAGGAAGAGGTTAACATCTCCAGATATCAAACGCGAAAGTCTGTCACAATTTGTGTTGTTACCAAGCTGCCTTGATAGAGAGAATGTTAAGCTGACCCATTTTATCAACTAAAGAGACTGGGGCAGCTGTCTCAATGCTCTTACATCACACAGAGAGAATAACAGTGGGAGAATGAGAGAGCAAGAAAGGAAGAGAGATGGGTGCAGTGAAAGGGAGACGTGTATAAAGGAAGAAAGATCTGTTGAAGGAAGAAACTGCATTAAGAGGGAAACAAAGATGAGTATTTAGGGAGATAAAAGGTAAGAAGCAGCACCAAGAATAGATGTGTGATGGAGATCAAATGCTTAGCCGAGTGATGCACAGTCTGCATCTCGGTTGTTGCAATACAGAGAAAGGACAGGATCCTGACATGAGTCATAATGCAGTCTTGGATCAATAAGCAACCAACATGTTCACATACTATTGCACATGTATGCCTGATAAATAAGAAAAAAAAACTAAAAAATAAAAGTCCCAAAAGCAGAAGTCAATTTTAAATCATTGGAACAATTCTTACAAAATAGGGCCAAATAAGGCTCCCAACCCTTTCTGCTCTCTTGCTTGTTTAATGTTAGTCTGACTCACTGGATGTGGACTGTGGGTAGTAGCTTGCTATTGGTTGAATATTTCAGTCAGCACCCTCCTTCCCTTCAACAAGCTTCATGTTACTGTTTTCAGAGCCCCTGTTACCACATGCTGGGCACTTTTTCCTGCCATAGCAGAATATTTTATCAGTGCAGCCAGACCTTTCTCCAGCGCTGACACAGCGCTGTGGCCTGGTTATACAAAAATATCCTAATATAGAAATCTACTATTTAATATTTAATTGTCATACAAAAATATAATACATTAAAATCAAAATATAACTAAGCTTTGAGCCATGTTACTGTCACAAAAACAAATCATGAAACAAAGAAAGAGCATCTGTACTCTTTACATGTACCACGGTGTAGAAACATTGATTTTTCTGTAAGGTTCCTCCTATGTCAAAAAAGATGGATAAAAAGGAACAACCAGCATCTAAACTACTGAATAATGGTGATAAATTATGGAGAATTAAAAACTGTACAAAAATAAAAAATCCCTTATCCACTTTCCTCTTATTTCCCTGAAGAAATGGACTCACTGTTGAAGGCTAATGCCATTAGCGAGTGTCTTGCCTCCTAGACCTGTCTGGGCATTAGCTGTCCTTTTATCGAACTAATGGACAAAACAACTCCGGTTAGACCAGTGGAGAACGGATGATTAGTAAGCTTCGAATGTTTATTACAAGGATAAATAAAGATCCGCTCTCTGCTGGCATCGGTTCAACTTAATTGGCAGCCCATTCAGAGAGGAGCCCCCGCAGAGCCCTGCCCAGGCCTGCCTGAAACAGCTCCAAACGTGAGGCTGCAAGTGTTCGAAGGACTCCTCTGGCAGCCGCTCTCATGCCAGGTGGTCCATTACCAAGGACACAGTGAGAGTGAGAGAGGGTGCTGGAGGCCGAGAGGCAGGGTTGCTGCAGAGCCTCCACCCCCTGCTTGCCCTGCACCAACCAGACCATGAACTCTTTTAATTAGAGAGGATGCGGCCTCAGCACCTATCAGGCCCCGCTCGCAGCTGCACACTCATCCATAATGCATGGCACAGGTTATGAAGCCCCCTTTCCCAACATTCCCATATTGAGAAAGCATGGCCGCACACATACCAAACATGTAAAGAAAGCAGAACAATGTGACTCACCAGGTGCGGAAGTGCTAAGTGGAGATTACTGTGTGACAATATGGCAAAAAGTTGATGGGTGACTGGGATCTTTAGGATGACTTGTTTGGGGGCAACAAGAGGTGCATAGTGTTTGCATATGTCAATGTGGGGGGAAGAGCATGGTGTGTGTGCATGATTTGTTAATGCTTGCTGGAGTTACAATGGGTGAAGGGCAAAATAGAAGGAAGGAGGAATGCCATACCTTTCACTACCTTATCCAGATAGTGAGCTTGGGAGATAAAAGACAGGACATATAAGGGAGGCTTGAATAGTGCCACTTCCATGACAAGACAGCAAGGCAAGGTGTTAGTTTACATTACAAAAGGTAAATCAAAGAAAAAAAGAAAAAGAAAAAGTGCAGTCATGAAGCAAAATCATGCAATACAAGTAACACAACAAATACCATCCAACACAGAGGGAGAAGGATGGAGACGAAAAAACGACAGGGGGGGAGGGTGTGTGAATCACAGAGAAATAGAATGAGAGAGGAAGAGAGAGGAAGAGAGAAAGAGAGAAATGGAGGAAGAGACGATATAAAGTGATACGTTTGGAAAAGAACATTTCAATCTGTCCCCATTTATCAACTGCCAGGATCAGGAGAATATCTCAGGGGAGTATTTCAAAAGCAACATGATTGATGCACATATTACCACCCTTAAATCTTTCAAGCAATATTGTACAGGAGGTCAGGATGTTCAACAAAAAGCGCTTTTAATCTCGAAACACCTCTATAGACGATGAGGTCATCAGAGGCCTGAGCAACAGCAGGGGCCATTGGACCTGCTTTGCTCCACAGCATGAGGCTCGGGGCCATCACAGAGCTCTCTATAATGAAAATTGATTTAAATTGAGATCTTTGGCTTTTTAATGGATGACACTGAGGAATATTCTTGTCGAGAGAGTGGGGATCTCAATATGGCACTTATAAAAGTCCCATCAATAATGTAAGGCCAGCATATAAAACATTCACAGACCGAGTCAGTTCTCTGTACTCAGACAGCTCCGCTCCGAGATATGCATGAGGATACTGTGAGAAAAATTATCTTCATCCACTTGAATATGGAATAATGCCTTCACGTATAAGACTAGCATTCTCAGCTTTTCAAATTTTCCTATTGACTCAAATGTGTGGGAGTTGCAAATTTCTGTTCGCTGACATTATGTGGCAGAGGGGAAAGAGATTGCTATTGTGGTTCCATTTTCTCTCTGATGCTTGACTGATTTGATCTTAAGTAATTTTTCAGTGAAGATTGGGCAACGCGACTGCAATTAAGACCCTTCTCTACACCACTACTCTTTTTTTTCTTTTAACTTGTCAAATGTAATACTGGCGCCGTGTGTAGTTTGAGATAACATGACGACCTTCCAGAAACTAAAGAGTCATGATGTGTGACGTAAGAGCTGCTAGCCGCCTTTTAAATCTCTTACGGTTGGTTTCACACTTTACATTGGATTCAAACATCACATCCTTGTCCTGTGTGCTGGCTTGGCTTTTTCATATGTCGATTCAGTGCTGTTGGTAGCCCTACTGCCTGATCATAGGTGGAAAAACAATGACCCTCCATTCCAACTTAATACCTTTTATACAGACCAACGAGGGGGATTAACCTTGAACAGGCAGTGTGAAAGGGACTGTGGATCAAAAAACATTAGATGACTTGCAAAAAAAGCAGTGCTCAATCTTGTACTAGTACTCTTTTACTTCTAAAAATAACAACATGGTGCTGCTGATGTGGAGCTGATTGCAACATATATTCTGTTGAGTAGTTATGAGAATACTTCATACTTCCCCATATATTGAACATTAGATCATTATAAGTAAATAACTACAAAATTCAAGTAAATGTGAAGGGAAAACATTTCCCTGTATAATAGAGGGGAAGTACAAATATAAAAATATATTACAGATACTAAAAAAAAGCCAGTATCTTTAATATAAAATCATACCTAAGTAAAAAGAAGAGATAAGCAGTAAGAGGAGAATAGGTGAGAAGAGGTGAGAAGAGAAAAGAAGAGAAGGGAATGGGTGCAACACAGACACAGGGTGGTCAGAAAGTTGCAATCTTGCAAAGCAGGCATCACATAGCATTTCCTCTGGATGGTCTCGAAAAGGTTTGACAGTCCTGACATCAAATACCATGAAGCTGACTGCGTTAAAACACTTTTCTCAATGAACCCAAGTTGCACTTTAACAATAAAACTGTCAAACCTCACAACATCCATTGCCATAAGTCAAGGATATCTTCATGCTGTCCTTTTGGTTGTGGGCATTTCAAACAGGACAGAGGTCACAAACAAGCTGACTACTGCTCACTTATGATAACAACTTGGCTGCGTGTGTTGTTGCTTGTATTAACATATTACTGCTGTTGCTAGTCTCTTATGAGAAAATAATATTCACAATAGGAATGCTGCCTCCTCAGGAACCTCAAATAAGCAAACATTCTGAAAGTGCACTTTCAGTAAAAACACTTGTGTACACTCAATGTTTAGTCAGCTCCTTTAACCTCTTAACAATTTTCTCTGTGAAAAGATTTTAGCAAAGAGCCAACATTATCACCCCATGAACCACTACTGTCATATTCTGCTACAGGATTATCAAATCTGCTACAAGTCCCACAGCACTTAATAACACTATTCTGTAGCAGCACAATGAAAAAAAACAGTCAAAACTTTTTGTTAGGTTTATGTAAGCCAAGGTTTTCAAGAAAGCTCTTGACATTCAGTCAAGGTCTTGAAAACTTTTTAATTCTGCAAGTGTTTACAGAAGAACAGTTGTTATTATAAACTCAGAGCTAAGTGTGGTGGGTGACCTGCTCATAATGACTCACATTTGCATTTGAAATTAATAGTAAATGGAATGGGAACGAAAAAAAAAAGCGATGAGGAAAAGGATGAGTAAAATGAAAGGACACCTTAGCACATTCCCACATTAAAATGCATGAAGGCAAGCCTCAGATCCTTGAGTAAACCTGTTCATGCTTTACCGAGTTGCACAAATTCAATTAAGCATGCTTTCCCCCCCTCTTCTCCAACTGGACCCTTCCCCTCACACCCAGCATTTCATACACACCCAGGCAGACAGACAGCCTAAGCCTTTGTTGGCCCCTCAAACCCCTCCCAAACACACATAGACATACACACACGCACAGATTCTCCCAGTCAAACCCAAGCCTCTTCCCATCCTACCAATAGTGCAGTGTTCTCCGTTCCAGCCCGGACTGCATTCACATTTGCCGTCCTTGCAAGTGCCATGTTCGTTGCAGCGAGGGTGACACGCCCTCTGGTCACACCCAGTGCCCATCCAGCCGTCGTCACAGCGGCAGCTGCCCGACACACAAATGCCATGGCCACCACAGTCCGCTGCACAAATCTCTGTGGGAGACAGGGACATAGAAAAAGACAAAAAAAAGAGTGGGGGAAGACAGACAGAAAGGAAGGAAAGGGGGGGTGATGGTGGGATGGAAAGGGAAGACAAGACGGTGACGGGACAAGGCAACAAGGGTGAAGAAAAGACAAATCCAGGAGTTATTGTCAAGGAAAGGCGGCCACGCTCCACTACCTTGTCTGATGGCAGCTGAAAAGAAATTCCTGCACCTCATAAGGGGCAATCCTTTTTGACAATACAAATCTAATAAGTCCATTACAAAGAAAAGACATGGATTGTGGCAGCCTTAGCAGACTTATTCTTCTCCTTGCTTCTTCTCCTCTTTGTGAAATCACTTCTTTTTTACCACAAAGGGGGCAAAAGGGAAAAGAAATACAGCTGGAAGTTCTTGTAGTATAGGAGAAAAAAAGAAGGGACTATCAATTTGATTTGACTGTAAATAACGTTTTTATAATCATTTCTATAATGTACTTCCTTTGTGAAACATGCAGTGATGATGGCTTTGCCACATGCTTTAAAATAGGCTCCCAGCAGGAGGTAAGACTCCACAGAATGTTTCAACCCATAATATGTCAACATACTATTTTTTTTATTCTAACTAACTGCAGTGTACTGAAGGAAGGAATACATTCATGGAATGAAGGAGACTAAGAAACAGAGCCACAGTAAAGCTTGGCTGCTGCTATTGTGTGGCAGCTGAAAGACCTCCCTGACAGGCTGTGATAGAGCCGGGGACATTACCCACGTCTCATGAACTCAAGGGAGAGTATGACATGACCAAAGCTCAAAGAAATTAAATGCTGACAGATTTATTATGAATCTCATTGAAATGTTAACCTCTTTATTAACCATTCTGTTAAAAAGAAGGCTTAGCAGTATGGGCAACGAGGAACAATAGCCATGTATTCTTGGCTTATTAGCCAAGCCAATTCAAATATGACCACAGGGGACCAAACTGGAGGTAAAATCTTTTAATAAGTCAATTACTGCTTTTGCAGTGCCTATTTTGTCATTGCAGCAAATTAAAATTGAGTGGTATTTTCAGCCACAAACCATAACATGACATTACCAGCTTAAAAAGCTTTTTAAAAAATCACTCCTCCCTGCTAATTACAGCTCAGCACTTCGTTAAACTATGAAAATGCTAATTTTACATCTGACTTTTGATTTAGAGGTAGCGCATGCTAGCAGCATATGAATCAGTGGCCCTCGTAACTGCCTAAACAAAAACACACACACACATATATGAACGCACACACACAAACGGACAAACAAACTCATTACACATGCTAACATAAAAGAGTTTGCCATCAATCATTTTCTGACTATTTATTGTGGAACTGTGGCTTCTGCATCCTCTAAAGCCAATATTAACACAGTTAAATAGGAGGTGCTAATGAACTTAATGAACATCTTGAGTGATCTCATTAACACATATGTTTAAAAAAAATACAAAGAATACATACTCGTCACAGAGAACCGGATGAAGGTGACTGTGAGACAACTGTTCAATTGGAACACAGGAGAAAGCTTTAACGTGATAAAGATGCAATTACAGCCTGCAGGCAAACCCTCATTATCTGTGGCCAGAGGAGTCCACAGTGAGAAATACCCCCATCCCCATGATGGCCGTTACCATTTGCACTAAAGGACCGTGTAAACAAACTTTCCTCTGGGTGGGAGAATGGCAGAAATGGCATAAAAACACACATATTAAAGGACATAAAACCTCAGGCATTGTTTTATGGCTTGTAACAGTATTACTGCCAACTGTGCAAACCCAGGTTGTACTGTTCCAAAGCCACAAGAGAAAATGAGTTTGTGACTTAAAAGTATTGGGGTAGGGGGGATTAAAGAGTCTTGAAAGATATATTGAAAGCTTTCCATCTTTTTCTTCCTTCAGTATGCAAGGTTATGGCTGCTAGCTGTGCTATCCCACTGCTGAGCTTAGAGTTGTATTAGACCACAGAAAGCTCTACAATGAACAGGATAAAGGCGGATAAAGAGCCAACTCATCATCATTTACAGAGCTCTTTCTCTGCGAGGCAAACTCAGACTAACTGCCCATTTCCCCCAAAATCCCTGGGATTACCTAATAGGTCATTGTGACTTCTTGGAATATAAAAGGATTCACGAAATCCAAGTGACTGCTGGACTAAAACTCTCATTTTAGGAAATTTTGTGCAAATGCAATTTACATCCACATGAAAGCAGCTCAGGTCTGCCTGCAACTGTATCATCCTCAAAAAACACACAGCTGATGTGCTGATTACCGACACATCAGACACAACAGGCCTGTTCAAACGGAGCTATCAGAGGCTTTTATCTGCTGGAGAATAACCATAAAGTATAAATACGGTCCCATGTGAGCATTTATGCATGTTGAAGTTTGTGAAAATCTTTAGCTGGGTTTACAGTAAAAGTAAAAAAAAGAGAAACATTTATTTTCTGGAACTTCTGCATGTGTCACCATTACATCAGCGATGTCTTACACCTACGTCTGGCACTTCTTTACCACTGCATTCACTGAGGTTTTTTAGTAAAATACTTCTTTGATAAATTTAAGCAGGTAGGCGGCAGTAAGAGCTAAACCTCCATTGTGCAGGTTGAATTTTTTTTGTTTGTTTTTTTTAACCTTAGAGCTTCAGGAAGGTATATTCTAGCTGTAAAACTGCATCTCATGCTTAATCTATTCTTGACTACCAGAAGAGACAAAATTGAGCACAATGGGAACAAAAAAAAAGGCTATTATCAGCTGGGAGCCATGTGCTAATGTGTGGAAAGCCAGAACTTTAGCAAGAGAATTAACTTGAATGAGATCATGCCTCTGACAGTATCATGTCAATGTGTGTTTCCCTATTTACTGGCACTAACCGAGGAGAGTGAAGATGAAACCATTCACAAAAGAAAAAAAAAATTAGAGCAAAATCAGTTTGATTGCTAGCTGCGGACCTCCAACTGATCATTGATGGAAATAATTGAGGCTTTTGTGAGAGCCATTTTCTTTCGACATAGTCAGAAATGTTTACTTTTGAGAGGAGCCTGGCAATTATCAAAGTTAAACTGAATCAAGCAGTGAATTCCAACGAAAAGGCGAGGATTGTTATCAGTGCGGAACTGGCAGAGATGTCAGGGTTATTACATGTTGATGCTGTTTATTGTTAGGTATTAAGCTAAAGTTTCAAGTATTGAAGGATAAGCAATTAATGTAATATTTATTGTTTGTGCTGACTTTTTGTCAGCAGCTGACAATCAGTAAGTGATAGAGAAGATATGACCACAAATCCATGACTGAGTTTCATTTGTGCACAGCTCAAAAAATGCGAAACTGTCAGCTGCTGTATTACATATTTTATTATTTCTTTATAAAGATACGTTGAAGTTGAATAATGTTTTGTTTTTTTTTATCAATTGTTTTATTTAAATGCCTATCCTTAAACAGTCAAAACAATTACTGATCTCTAAGAGGCTGCTACATTCATTCATAATCACATGTTGTGGTATAAATGTTTCCACAATGGATCTTTTTTTGTGAGATAATTTAATTAAAACAATGTAATATTTTCTATGAATGCAGAGATTTTTTTTCTACTTGCCAATGAGAGCTACATTGGCCCTGGTCTGTGAAAGGCTATTGTGCCAATGTTTACTGTCATGTGAGGGGAGAACTCACCTGTGGAGCAGTCATGGCCTGTCCAGTTGGGATCACAGCTGCAGGTTCCTGTGTCTGCCAAGAAAGCACCGTGTCCAGAGCACTGGTCCATGCAAGAGGCCCTGGGGCTCTCACATCCTGGCCCTCCCCACCCCACAAAGCAGTGGCACTCTCCTTGGACACATACCCCTCGGCCTGAGCATGTTGGGTCCAGGCAGTCCACTGAAAGGGTTCCAAAGAGAAAGTGTTAGACACACTAGTCACCTGCTGTTTCCATCTTTTAGAGGAAACCTTGTGTTTCAGTTTGAGTCTGAATGGTATGGTAACTGAAACAGGCTGCAGCTGCAACCGGCTTAGCACATGTTTAATGACTGCACAGAGGGAACGCGCTGAAAATGACGTGTGGGGGCTCATTTTCTTTAAAATCAGAGACAAGATTTCCAAACAAGCAAATTAAATGGTAGGGTATTCACATTGTGGCTTATGGCACCAACTTAAAGGTGCTGCCCACGCTCCTGCTGGCACTTTCCCATCATCTCATAATGTAAATTCCTTCCAAAGAGGGATGGTGGCTTAATAAAAGCATGTTCTTCTTAAATAAAAGCCAAGATGATTCGTGATTCGTTCGAGCAAGAAAAAACAAAACTCACATTAACAGAAGAAAGAAAATGGGGTAAAGGAGGGAAAAGCCTGAGGCGACAGTCAGACTTCCAGGGCAAGAGAGCATGCTTGACTCAAATTCACAGAAGCCTTACACTGCCTTCTCTCTCTTATGTCTTTATATTACACTGTTCAGTGTACAATGTATCAGTTCAATTAGTATGCAAATATCAAATTAATGCCTCTTTTTATAACATATCTTCCCATGACATGTTGAACGGGTGTTCACTTTGTAAGGCACAAGAGATGTGGGAGCATACAATCACAACAATAACATTCTTTCTGCCAGACAATATCGGCATGGCACACACAGATGGCAAATGGGCGGCAAGCAGGAGCAATGTCTAGCTACTGAGAGCAGCAGGCCGCACCACGGCAGCTCCCCTTTACCATGACATAAATGGGTATAAAGGCCGTTATAGGAAGACAAACAGGATCTCTAGGCTCTTAGCAGATGGTTTGGGCACAAGGCAAAAAGATCAGAGGCTAACTGACAAGAAACTCTCTCCTGGCAATTAATCATTGTGCCTGAAGGTCGCACGGAAGAAAGGTAAAAAAAAATGGTAAAGGACCCTAGTCCACATTCCCCTCCACTCCTTATGGCTAACATTCAACCCAAAATAGAATGGGGGCCTATGGATGTCACAAACCCCCATTTATCAAACTCCCAGGGTCCATTTTTCATCTTGAAATGAGAGCCTTCAAGAGCTGACAAACACAATGGCTCCTTCAATCTTATCTGGTCAAGCCTTATCCTGCATCATAAATGTGGAGTTCCTAATGGATTAACATCAGACTTTGTGTCTGAATTTCAGACAATAAATGGACTGTTTCCATTAACGTAATGCCTTATATCAATGATTTATACAGGAAAAGTCACCTAGGATGCAAAGTGTGAAGTGTTATGGCCATAATGCTCTTCATAGAAGACGTCCTGCCTTTACAACTGAATAGACTGTTAAATAAGCCATACAAGCTTAATAGCTGTTCTCATTGCAAGTATTCTTTTAAAATACCAAGCACTAACAACCTAAGGTGGGTGCTACAGCATTCTTGTTACACAGTTTTTTTTTTTTATGAGTTAAGGATACATTACATGGACTTGTTAAAACAATCACCTTCTTCACAGTTTTCTCCTTTGTAGCCTGGGTTGCAGATACAGGTTCCCACGATGCAGGTCCCATGGCTACTGCATGTGATATCAATGCACTGGTTGGTGGGAACGTCACACTCGGAGCCCTTCCAGCCGCTGTGACACATGCAGCGACCTTTAAGGTATTGACCATTCCCACTGCATAGTACTGGACAGGCGGCTTTAAAAAAGAGCAGACAGCACACATCCATTTGAATGGACCCCTCCAACCATAGCTTCAAAGAATAGTGGGTGGGTGCTAAAGGCTCGATCTGACAATGAGCTTCTGACCAAAATGCTAAAAGGTTTTCCCTCCCAGTGTACAATACACAGCACAAATTACTGCACTAGCAAAAGAAAGACCAGAATTCTGACAAAGCCAAACAATAAACATCCAATAAACACACAACGACTGTTCAAAAAAGGTTTAAAGTTTTGATTTACGGTTTCAAATATGGATCTAATCAACAAATAGATAACAAATAACATCATATATAAAGATTTAACCATTTTAAACTTCTATTATTCAAACACATTGGCCTAAAGTTGCTTTTAATGTAATTGTAAGTTGGTGATAAATGGATAAAGTTTAAATTTCAATAGCTGTAAAAATTTCAGCTCTGCAATCTAAAGCTCTCTTCTTTATACAGTTATACAGCAGGTCTTTTATATCGAACACATAACACACTCTCCATTGGAACAGACAAAGGTAAAAATGAATCACTGGGAGCAGAACTGCCTATATTACATAAGAAAGATCTTGAGTATTGTAAAAAGTCTTTGTAAGGTGGAGATTACTTTGTTCTGGTCATGCAGTGAATATAACTTGGTCAGCACCTTCAAATGTTTTGTGTAACGTAGATCAATGAAGACCCCTTTCACTGAAGGTGTGACTCACCTCGCCCACAGTCAGGTCCTTTGAATCCTAAAAAGCAGTGGCATGTTCCAGCAACACAGTCACCGTTCCCAAAGCAGTTACTGGGACAGTCATCGATAGAATCTGCAAGAGAGCAATCAGGCACTTTTCTGAGTAATACGTTTGGAAAAAAAAACAATATTTCCTCCCACTCATTTTCCCTGGGTTGATTATTATCCCTTTGCTAATGACAGTGATAAGCACAGACTCCAATCCTGTAAACACTTCTTTGTCACTGCAAAACATGTTGGAGTGTCACTAATGTTTCACCCGAATGGAAGAATTCACCCAAAGAGTAAACAAGTTCTGGTCACCTGGGCTTTCACCAAAAGGTGCAAAGCAAAGTTCGGAATAAGCTGGATGTGATATGAGTCATGCATCATTTGAGAAAACCTAATTTAACGTTTTTATGGCACACTGCAACCAGGCAATTTGAAGCATCAGCAGCACCGGAACCTGCATTTCTTTACTGCCATGGGTAATGTTACTGTATCGTATTTTCTTCTATGGTCTGATTTTCAGTCGGCTTTATGTGTTTGCAGAAACAATGAGCGTGCCAGGAGGACTACTTTGTGCTCCTGTTTTGGCTATTCATCACAATTCTACAAGCCTGCTAAAGTCTATTTAGGCTTCTACTATTTTTGGTTTTGTCAACATAGAAATAATGATTTAAAGCACTAAATGCCATTGGTTACAGCTTCGCTTTAATGTGTTTCTTTAACTGTTCGATTGTGTTTAAGCGGATCTATGAAAACAACCTGTACACCAGTTCTGTTTAAAAAAAAAAAAAAAAAATTAAATGAACGAAATGAAACAACAAATTGCACTGGGATATTCAAAATGTATCTTGGCAGCTTGTCTAAATCTAGTTGGGCTCAAATCAAACAGTGTGTGATTTTATCACAGACCCCCCAATCATTCCCTCTGATCCAGACAGCAGTTTCTCCACAGTCCCTGCGATTCCTCACCATGTGCACAGGACAGCCACTTTCAAAAATTGAGCGACACAATGCTGTGTTGTTTTTCGGCATGTCATTGGAAAATATTAAAAGGAACTTGTGAGACAATGCAACCCTCGCAAAAACACAAAGCAAAAGACAAAACAAATTTCAAAACTTTCAAACAGTGTCCGTGTTCTAAAATATGAGACATTCAAACTCGCTGCTACTATAAAACCTACAAGATGGAGATGAGTGTAAAGACCTTCTGACAGAAATGTGCGCTCTGAATGGGACTGTTCTTTCTGATAGCTTATAAGCCATTAAATACAGATTTTTTAATACTTAAACACTGCTGTCAGCTACCTCTTTACCTTTCAATTTCCCAGAATATCATAGAATAATGGTCTGGTGAGGCTTGAATACTGTATCTTTCTCCATTTCCTGACAAACTAAAAGCTTTTTACAAGTGATCCAAACAACATTCTCCATCATTTTCTCAATTGATCCCTCAGACTAAATTTCAAAAAAATTGGCAAAATAATTATTTCTACTATCATGTTCTGAAATTCACTTCTATCAGAAGTAAGAGTGGCCACTGATCTCTCAGGCGCTCGACGGCAGCAGAATTCTGAAACATGATGCTCAGTGAATTAAGTCTGAAATGGTGCTGAAAAATATTCAATCTTGTCCGTTGCCTTCAGGCAGCAGAAGCTCTGAGGCAAAACTTACTGAACAAAGAATCTCTTGTGCTCCACAAAGGGTTAGAAATGTGAGCCATGGATTCAGCTTCCCTTTACTCTGGAGAGTCAATCATCACTGAGGATGCAATGCAAGACAGAGAGAGAAGACAAAGAGAGAGAGAAAGAGAGAGAGAGGAGAAAGAGAGATGAAGGCAGACCAGGGATACAGTGAAAAGAGAGAGATAGAGAGGGGTAGGCAGCGAGCAGAGGATGGCTGCTGATTTTTTTTTTTTTTTTTCTCCTCGGTGCTGCAGGCTTTTGCCATGTTGGGTTAGTGAGGGGACTATTCTCTGGGGTGGTGGAGGCAAATCAGCATTTTGGTGGAGTTTTGATGGTTTCCAACAAGAACATCTACCTACTCTAAGAAGCCAGGGCTTTTATGTCTTAAAGCTAGCAAAACCAGCAGCTGTGTATGCGTGTCCATTAGAAATCCCTCCCAGAAGTACAATTATATGAGAGATATTCCTCGTGTGAATCTCACAGATCCTGTAAATAGGGACTGGAAAACTTAGCGGGGTTGTAATGGATTGTTCTGGAAGTAAGGCGCTAAAAGATCCAACTTAAACGGCAATCTATGGACATATTAAGTGGGAAGGTATTCTTCATTAATCTGTGTTTAATTAAGGTTATCTTATTTTTATCTATCATGGGTATTTCTTCTGTAAAGAACCAACCGTCAAATTTAATTGAGTAATCGTGAGCTGCAGTGCTCCATTCTGAATGCTGACGCAGTTTAGTAGACTACGCACTCCCCATGTCTATTGCCTCTGTTTCCTCTGAGAGCAGGCAGGGGAGGCCATGAATATCTCTTAGCCACACACTCGACATAAGCCAACGCATAAATCATGGATTCAAGCAGAGCTTCATTGAAATTCATTACCCTTCATATCAGGGGAGCTAACTATTGTGCAAGTCTCTCCAGTCAGTGAGGACGGAGTGCTGTGCAGTAGGTAGGTTTAATCAGCGCCTTGCCATACTCTCAGAAGATGCTTAGCACCTTTGAATGATGGGCGGCTGTGTACAGACGGAGCCTCTGTTATGGAGTGAGACAGGATATAGAGTAAGACATTGGTGCTGGGTCTCTGCTTCCCCTGCTTTGCTCCCCTGTACGGGAAGCCGTGTCTGGGTTGAAGCATGTCTGGCACCAGGCAGCAGGGACAAATGGCTTCATGCTCCAGAGGGCTGTGATACAAAACATTTTGTAGGACACATTTCACATTGCCATGGAGCCACAGCCAAGTAATGAGGAGCAGCCTAGATTAAAGACAGGAGCGCTCTATCCCCACCCCACCCCTCCCACCCCCACCCCGCCCAGATGTATTATGGCATTGCTGCGTGCAGCGAGAAAGCCTTTCATTAAATACACATGAGCACCATACGTAAGGTGTCTCGCTGACAGTAAAATACGACACTTTTATTCCACCAACACTGACACTAAAATAGTTTTACCGTTCTTGTCGTATAAACAATGCCGCATGGGTCTCTTGATGTGCCTGTTCTGGATATTGTTCCCATATATTTCGATGCCTGGGCTGCTCTATTTGAAGGTCAACTCTATCCCTGCACGGCTCAATACAATTCAGGCAGTTGGTGAGATTCAATTTCTGCTGAAGGGCACTTAACCGGTGACCCATTTTAGAAAGGGCCCCTATGCCTCCCTCTGAGCTCCTGTGGGCAGATCGGCTCTGATACAAATGAACAGAGGCAGAATTCTGGCTCTGACTAACTCTGCCCCACCCAATCCTTTCCCCCCCATTCCCAATCGCTGCACAGAAGACCTTATCTAGTCGTGTTTTCTCTGTTGCAACCCACAGGAGGCTTTCATGCACACCCAGTCAAGAAGAAATAAGCAAAAGTAAACACGCCGCCCTGGCCCCCCCACCTCGTGTCATATCATATATTAAGTATTGAATTACAGCTGTTGTTGGCACAGCAAGGAGGGGGGCATCTCTTGCCTGTCTCCACTTGGTGTTACATTGGTGTTGAGGACAGCTCCTCATCGATCTGCTGCCTGGCACAGCCCCTGTCACAGATGGACTCTGGCCCAGGAGCTTTTAATTAAAGAGCATGTGAGAACAGCTCCCAGCTGCCATCCCTGTGAAAGTCGACACCTCGGGCCCTCTCACACCTTGCCTGATACAGCAGTGCTAATCAAAGGCGCTTTAGGGAGAACAAAGAGGAGCGTACAAAACGAAATCACCTCAACACGGCATGTCTGACGTATGACTGCAACACTGCTGTGTGTCATACAGAGTTAGTCGGAGGAGAGAAAATATCTTCCCCACTCTGATATATGGAAAGTAGATGGAAATTGGAGCAAATCATGATCAAAAATGGCACTAGCAGGAGGGTACAATCATACTTTGAATTGTATGCAAATGGTTCCCAGAAGCTGGACCCCTGATTCGCTCGGAAGACACTCAGGGTAATGAGGATATTATGATCTCTCAATGCCCTACTCAGGGGCATGGCAGGATAGCACTGATGTCCTGATTTTTGTAATATTCAACTTCACCTTGATTAACCTGCACTTTCCTTGGCTTTTGTAATCTGCCAAAAACTGCCAATGACTCATGCCCTAAGTCTGGGCTGTTTGCTGTGGAGTACGGCTGCTTGGTATTATAGGGATTATGTGGATTGCTATTACAGGTTTCTGCAGCAGGTCACGCTCAGGGCACTCACCTATGGCAGTGGTGAGGAAGGAGACAGTTTCGGTTTCTTTCCCGTCGTTGTAGATGGCCAGGTGCCAGATGCCTGAGTCCATGTACTGGATAAAACCTGTGTCGTGCGTGGTGATGGGTACCAGGCTCCGCTGCATGGCCACGGGCCCCTCCAGACCATGGATGTCCTGGGCCAGGAGCCTCCGCCCATCCAGAAGCTCCACAAAGTCAAACTGCAGGCAGACACAGAAAGTGAGAAAGTCTGATAGATGGACCGCAGACACGCCATTAGAGTGACACATGAGACGTGAGTGCTTTCAGTCCTCTTTATAGCAGAGCATCATTTGGTCTGCATGAATAACTCATCATTCTGGGGAAGCTGGAGTAAGTCTTGGCACATCGTGCCTGGATGGGCTGTGATAATTCTAAAGTAATATAAAAGTGAAAAAAGCTAAGGGGGGAAATTTTAAAGCCAGTGTTTACCAAATAACATCTGCAACGATTTGCTTCATATTAGTAGTGACTCAACGAATACCAATGAGACGGCATTTCATTTTCATCTACATAAGGAAGGGAATCTTGATTCATCTGCCAGTCTATGTGTAATCAGTCACAGCACGAAAACTCCACTCTAGATTATTTCTTTTGAAGTAAAAATAGAGGAAACAGCCAAAAATGAGCCTTTGACTGGAAAATAAATCACATTGGACATAAATGCAAACAAAAATTATGCTATGAACAATCTGTTCAAACTGCAGTTACATTTACAGCTGCAGTCTAAACTCTGTGAACCAGGCAGTCAGATATGATTAATAACATGATATATCTGATTCTCTGCTGCACAGAGATGGGAAATTAGTGCAAAGAAAAATCTCCTTTTCTTGGCCCGTGAGCCCCGTATCTTTGTGTGATTCATTGACGATACTGAACCTGGAAGAAATTTGCCATAAATCCTTTCTGCAACAAAGAAAATGATTCATAATGCAATAGAGAGATTTATGAATTGGTTTGTATTCCTGACACACTCCTACATGGTTAGATAGATTTTTTTAAACAATAAACCAATTTATATTCCATGGAAGAGGATGAATGGGAAAAGGGGCTGAATCTTTAAACTATGCAGACATGATTGCGAATTGTTCCACACAGTCGCACATTTACACTTCACTGTTGCCTTCACTCGACTCTCATACAACTAATAAACACACGAGAAAACAATAGGTAAACAACAGATACAAATTAGTGGGTGTCATATTATGTACATATGTAACATTTTTCCCACCTGTGTGTGTGATGGAGGTAGGCCTCTCCTTCCGTAGATTCCCACTAAGGCATCTTTACTCAGGGACACGTTAAACTTCAGGTACATGGGATGATCAATGAAGACCTGGGACCTCCAGAAGATACCAGGAGGAATCTGCTGTGCGACCTTGCGCCCCACGTCAATCTCCCCCATATCTATATAGCTGTCATCTGGGAACAAGCTGTCCGATTTGCCTGCATTGCACACAAAGTACATCGGTCAAAGAGATCGCACCATTAATCCAGCGTGCGGAGGGCAGAAGGAGTCAGTCTGCTGAAGCATGATAGTCTGACCAAATCACAGATATTCAATCACATCCATGACAGCTGGAAAAAAAAAAAAAGACTATTGCCGGCAATACCAGTCACTATTCCAGTGGAGGAGAGTGTATAAAAGTAGGAATGGTTTGATCAGTCTGGTCTTCAAAAGAAATACAAGTTATGACCTGAAGTGATTTGTGCTGATTCTTTTAGTTTTTGATCTTTACACATCTAATTAATCTTCATCTTTCTAAAAAGTGATGAGACGTGCTAACATATAATTTAACAGGCTTATCATATAAAGTGGAAAATGGTTTTTAGAGCGTGGAGAAAATAAAATTTTCAATAATGAGAATAGATACAATTACAATTAAAGTAAAAGCAAAGAGTGCAAATGATTATTATATTAATGAAGGATCTCTAATGCTAATACCTGCTCAGGTACTGGTGCATCCACCCCCAAAAATTGCCCATATGCTCCATAACACACCTTATATTGGACTCGGTGGAAATAGCAACATCTGTTTGCTCATGTAGATGAGCTAATTTCAGCAGCAATGTCTACTAACGCAGACATCCATAGAAACTACCCTCAGGACCTGGTGGCAGACACGGCTTTAGGTACAACGTGGCACAGCAGATGGCCGTCTTCTCAAAAGTCCATCAGTGGCGATGGGTTTTATCAGAGTAGACACACTCCCTGTCTCCCAGATCAGGGTTTTACATAATGCTACAACACACAGGCTCATTTTCCACATGTTGGGGTGTGTTTGTATTTATGCAGCACATTAATGGTGTACTCATCAGGCTGTTTAAATAAATCATAAGCCGAGACCAGTGATAATGGGCTGCATGGTTAAATAAATGGCTGTTGTACTGCGAGCTAAACTACAACATAATGCTTTGATGGAAAGACAAGACTCCAAAAGAGAGAACCACACTGAATTTCAACACAGCACACATCTGCATCACCTTGATAAAACATTAGATAGCTCATCATTGTTTCTGGTGACAGCACCGCCGAATGAGACTTATTTAAAAAAAAAAGTATGGCTATTGATTTCCTATCAGCAACGGCTGCCATGCAGGGTCTAAGCTCAGCTGTAGTCATGCTTGTTGTTAGCTAAACACACTTTCAGCTGTCTGGTAAATGAAAAAGACAACTCCTGGATTCATCTATATGGTAATGACCCCATCTTCTACCCATTGTAGTCTGACAGTGGCAAATCACATGGTTAAATCTGGGCCCATTTGCTGGAGAATAGGAACAGAGTAAACTTTCCTCGAGTCGAGCAGTTGGTACCGTGGGGTGAGCACATGCTTTCTTTGGCTGCCAGGAAAGGCAGCCCAGACTAGGAGATGAAAGGATCACATCCGTTCTGAAGAGGACAGAGTGGCTAATCCCCCTCCAGCCCCTGGATACTCCGTCCCTTAAGCTGTCCCATTTTCTCCCTCCAGGAACAAATAACACTTTCCCACTTACAACAACTTTTATAGGATTACAATGCAGATCTCCTTGCATACCATGGAGACATGTGAACACAATGTGGAACTGGATGACAAAATACTAACCAAACTTTCTTGAACTCCAAAATGTCATCTCTAAACTTTAAGATTGGAAAAAAACTTTTTTCTTGTGCAGTTTTGGTCTCTTCTGATGTGGGTTCAATAGTGTATTAGAGTCAACTGAGAGTTATGCAAAAAATCTTGAGAAAATCGGCTGCATTTAGGTTCATTTGTGCAATAGTTCAGTGTGTTGAACTTTGGGGCATCTAGCAGCCAAATATATCAAATTCTAAGCATGTATGAGAACCTGCGATGGCCATGTAACTCGCAACAAATGTGAAAGACCAAATTAAAAAAAGAGCTGGTGTTTGGTTTGTCCATATTGGGCTGTTATAGATACATGGCTTTGCAACAAGGCGGACTCCCTAGTAATGGACCCACACACTCTGTAGTTAAATAGTGCCACAGGGATAAGTCCTAAAACCTAAAACGAGTTATTTTTGTTTCCTGGTTTGGAGAGTCAGCATCTAAAAAAGGCTCTTGCAAATAAGGAGCTAAATGGACCGTCTGATGTTGTCTGGCACATTAAACATTATTATGTTGAAAAAATAACTAATCTACTTACTAGTCTGCCTTTACAGCCTTGTTGTGTTTATGTTCACATTTTACAAACTACCCAAACTCAAACTTTCAAATATGGAAACACTTCAGGTTATAACATGTGTATAGTATAATGCAGTGGAAAGTGGTGTTAGAGTTTAAGTCATGTGACCAAGATGTAGTTAGTCTTGTTTAGCAAGCAGCTTATTCTCTACAATAATCCAGACGCCAATAAAAAAAAATACCATTTTGTCAAGTGAAGGGTTATTCTAACTTCCTGGTTGGCCTACAAAAACACATCACCCTGCAACATTCAAATGCTTAATATCAGGTATTAATACACTAAGGAAAATATATATGGAACATTATATTCCATTTATGCTGTGTTCTGCCAAGACAGGGGTGTCAAACTCAATTGCACAGGGGGCCAAAACTCAAAACACACTTAAGGTCACAGGCTGAACAGGATAAACATTTACTGAACACATTAAAACTAAACGTTTTTTGAACATAAATATGAATAAAAACAGATAGGAATATTATTTCAGAATAAATAAACTTAAATTTTAAATAACTTAAAATATTTTGCTCTCCATAAAAAATCTCCTGTCAAAATTATATAAGTTAGAAATATTAACATGTTGCAAAAAACCCTGAAAAAATAAATAA
>JAQMCX010000055.1:3545896-3596377 GCA_029814765.1 Acanthurus leucopareius | reverse complement strand
CGATCTATAACTTAAAATATTTTGCTCTCCATAAAAAATCTCCTGTCAAAATTATATAAGTTATAAATATGAACATGTTGCAAAAAACCCTGAAAAAATAAATAAAATTTGTGATGTTAAGCAAAAGTTAAAATAACAACAAATCAAAACATTCAGTTTTCTTTGCTCTTATGCCATTTTGATTAAATTCCTTGATTACAGCCACATTAGCTCCACAAATAAGACACACGGGTTTACCGGCAATGTCAGTAAACATATTCTCAGCCTCCTGTCGGTTTTGAAATGCTCTGTTTTCAGAATCAACTTTGCTCTCCGCCATTGTTAGGGGCTACCTTTGACTTTACAACAGGGTTGTATGCAGCAACAGACGCTTGACTTGATTGACACAGGCGTGTTCCTGGGTAGCTTGTTGTTCAGTAAGGCAGCTGTTGCGCTGCATTATGGGATCTGTAGTTTTTGTGTTATCAGCGCTTCCTATCGGCCATTAATAACAATGATAACAGATCTATATAAAATGATCTCGCGGGCCGGATATAATTGTACGCCGGGCCGGATGTGGCCCGTGGGCCTTGAGTTTGACACATATGAGCCAAGAGATCCCCATAAACTGAACATGTTGGGCCTTAAAGTATTCTGTGGAAAGAAAACAAATTATGTGTATCCAATAAAAAAGCTGCACTTACCATCATCTTTTCCCTTGCGGTCAGGTATTTCCAAGCCTGTGTTGCCTAGCGGTGGCAAACTTAGATCTGTAGGAAAAGGCAGGCCACTTGTATTGTCTTCTGACAGCTGGTACATCTGTCTCTGCATGGGTTGCAGGTGCCAGTTTAATCCAAAAAGATGCATGGCTGAAATATTGAAAATAAAACAATTTCAGTAATGATTTATGTAAGGATTACTTGAATGCATTTTTAATTAAGCAGAAAAACATGATACTTTATAAATTAAATACAACATAACCCCCAAAACTCTCAAGTAATTTTTTTTTTCTAATTATCCTGAGGTGACATCTGTGAGATGGAGGAACAGGATGGAAATTCCAAAGGATAAAGAACAATACATGGCTTAATGGTTAATAGCATTTTTTAAAAAGTGCTGAGCAGTAAGATCAGAAGATGAATGCTGTCCTGACCTCCTGAGACAACATCTGTCTCACAACACCAACTACTGCATTGACAATCCCCAGTGCCCTGTCATTTTTCCAACCCCATTACCTTTCTACTTCACTAAAAAAAACTAGGGGGACAAAAGAAAAAAACACATCAGCAGGGAGACACCAGGGGTGTTTCAATGTGAACACAGCGGATGAAGCAAGCTGATATTTTACAAGGTCGACAAAAGAAATGTCCTTTTGGAACAATGGCAGCAGAGTGCGGGACAGAGGAGGAGGGGCTGACCATGACAGATCACCAATAAGAGAATGGACAAGACGAGCTTAGCAAGGCAAAAGCCACCTTGGAAGGCAACCGTCAGCAGAAAAAGCCCAGAAACTCAATATAGCTATTTTATTGGTTTGTTGGTTCTTTTAAGCTCCTCAAGTAAATAACCATGCAATTCAATTATAGAGTGAAATTATCTGACAGTTTTAGACCGAAGCTGAGAGTAAGATCTCTCCAGAGCTCTCAATGTTGTTTTGTTTTAATGTGTTACTATGTTTTTCTTTTTATAAGAGCATAAACTACTTCATGTCACCAATAAGCCTTTCAGAGACTGTTCAGACAACAAAGAAAAAGACTGAGCTGTCATTGACTACATACATAGAGAGGATTGATTTGTTATTTGGATATAAAGATCTAAGAGTCTTATTATAGATAAATTCCACTTCCTCATATGTATATATTATAACAGCTAATGATAACTGACAATTCTTTGATTAAAGGCATAATTTTTACTCTTGTGCATTTAAATTGTTTTATTCAAACCCTTTATTTTGGTTAAAGTAAGGCTAAAAAAAGACACAAGAACTGTACAGCATGGTTAAGACCATAAAACTACTAGCTGTCATCTTTAGTACAATGCTGATATTATGTTATTATGGTTTTATTACTTACATACATCTGACACCCTTGATGAGCCCATCCTTGAAAACACTTAAAAATAGTATGCTGAGACTGTTTTTTCTGTGCATTTCAGTGAAAACAGAAAACTTAACTTAAAAAGGCAAGAACTGACTGGTTTTCACCCTTTAATAGTGCCAACAGATTTATGTTTCAGTACTACTTTAACAGATAAATAAATGTTTTGTTAATAGTCAAATACCAAACTGAGGTCACGAGTTGCGTTATATTACAATTGCATTAAATTGCTACAGTTCAAATTATATGTGAGAGTAAGACAAAGGTTTACTTGTCCAGGCTTGACTATGCTATTAGTATTTGACTACAGCCACCATATGAATGTGCGAAGTTGCATTTCAAACTAATCTACAGAGGCTAATGAATGAAACACTCTAGGAAAGGAAACTCCATCAGACACAGAAATATTAAAGTACACCATCCTGCGAGGTTCCTCCGTTAAGTGACACTGGATGAGTCAGAAGAACACTTTCAAAGAACACATAATATTTTCATGACGTACCCTAGATAACTAATACCACATGTTCACTGAAATATTTAGATAGACTTGTGTAAAAAGATAGGCAGTAACACAGCAGTTATCAGGGAAAAATGCAATACAAACCATCCCTAAGATGGTAGTTCAACTACAACACCAGCATCTGTTCTATGTCTGTCCAGTGCTTGCGGAAATGACTGCGACAGTGGAGGACAACCAGTGAAAAGACATATGGCTTTGTTTGTCATTTTGTAAGCTCCAGAAAGACATTTATTTTTGATTTGTAGTTGTACACTGGCTGGTGAAATGGAATGGAGTCGGTGTACGTCGTTGCACAACCATCGCAAAGTCACCAGACAGGGTGTCATTCTAAGAGTCCTAGTAATCATGTCTTTGCTAGCCCATCTGTCCCGATGCCTTTAATGGGAAACGGTTGATGAGGCCTCCCATCCATAAAGATTTATTCGAATGCCTTCTTGGTGTCTATGATGTGTAGAGCACTGGATCTGAGCCAGTGCAGAGCTTCTGGATTTTATTTTGCTCGCTTTTCAAACTTTGCAAACACTGCACAATGACACTCAGACGGCTGCTGCAATTGGCTGCAAAATGAAGACAGGTTGTAAGAATAACAAGATACTTCTAATCAGCTGGCTACAGGCAGAGACAAG
The DNA here is from genome assembly GCA_029814765.1 of Acanthurus leucopareius. Lineage (NCBI taxonomy): Eukaryota > Metazoa > Chordata > Actinopteri > Acanthuriformes > Acanthuridae > Acanthurus > Acanthurus leucopareius. The sequence goes on along the minus strand of JAQMCX010000055.1, from coordinate 3,593,156 downwards.
CTTTGTCTGTGTTCCAGCGGTGCCACTGACCTGTCAGGAGTACTGAACTTCGTAGCATTGTCTATTTTTTTCCTGAGCACGTGTTGTGCCCTCCTTTTGCTTATCTCTTGGCAGGAACTCGGGTCACGCCATGCGCCAATTAGGGAACAAAGGTACTGTAGTACTGTAGTGAAAACTTCTCAGCCAATCTTAGACAGTCGGCACTTATTGCTGTGGGTCATCTGCCAACATTCCTGTGCTCCTCTCCTCTGATCTAAAGAGCACTTTTCAACTACTGAGCACTTCAAGGTAAGCTACAAAGAACGCTTTCCTCCTGTCTTGCTGTGCAAAATCATATAATTTTGTAAATATAAAAAAAACTCAAACTACCTTACATCGTTTTTTAAAAAATCTGCATAAAATAGAGTATCATATTTGCCTGTGACTGAAATTTTTAATATCATTTAAACATATAGTTAATCAATCTATTCTATTATTCTATCTATTTAAAGCTAGAGCTCCTGGCTTGCAGCTGAATGCTTTCATTAAGTTGCAGTTTATACTCATGTCTGTCTTAAAGCATAATTAACATGTAATGGAGACTCTGAAGGAATTTAATAAAAAGTATTATGTGGATTTTTTGGGTGAAATCTAGTCATGCATAATTTCCAGAAAGAATAACGCTGTCTTTACATGGAAACTATTTTTAAAGAGTATAGAGGACTGATTGAGAGCTTCATCACAAGGTGAAACAGCCATCACCTGAAGTTAAACATCATGTGCACACATATTTTTGGTACAGCAACATCGAAGATTCAGGAAGGAACGAAGGACAGACGACCTGAGAGCATGCCTTCGGCCATTGCTGTTGCTGCTTTGAGGGCACTAAAAATCTGCAGTTAAGATGTCCCGATGACAGCAAGCAGTTACTTATAATTAACATAACTTTGTTCACTTTTTTAATCATCCATGTTCAAAGAACTTTGTAATGGAAATCACACATTTTCACATTGACAGTTACTCAAAGACATAGCACTACTTCTGCGCTGCACTACTCTACAGAATAAAAATGAAACTGACTCAAGATTTTTTTTGTTCATGCTTTTGCTAAATTCATACTTAATCATATATATTTTTTAATCTTTTGGGTATAAGCAAACAAGCATACTTTTCATCATTGTTACTGGTTTTTGAGTTTAAAGATGCATAGGGTGTATCTCTTTTCTCATTTCCACAGTGAAAAATGGCTCACTTACAATAATAATAATGAAAAGAAGAGAGAAAAAAAGAAAATTGGAAGACATTTAGGTGAGTGTGTAACAGCACAACCTTTTTTTTTTGGTTGTTGTTGCTTTGATTTGCGTGTACAGCTTAAGTGTTGACTTAAAGTTCAGCACAGCTTAAAGATCAATGCGACAGAGTATCTTACAAGAATACTCCATTGTGTTTTAACCCTACCACCATGCCTTTAATAATTGTGGAAATGATCAATATGTGGTGCAGAGTCCAACAGCTCTCTGTGTAATGCACGCTGCCCAGATCCATATTTTCTGTGTACTAACCATAAAAAGCAACAACAGTCCACTCTGTCTGCCACTGTGGGTCAAAGTCAAACCATGGCTTGGGAATTATGAATGAAGCCCGCTGTCAATGTGGAAATATTTTCTGTGGTACATTAACACAATAGTTGCCAAAAGTTAGTGAATTTTTTTAAAGAGAACATAGAAAAGCAACATTGCTAATGCTATATTCTTGCAACAGCTTGCAGCCAGCAGTACATGCCACATGCTTGGCAGCTATATGTGCACCTACTATTATTTTTTACAATTAGTAGCAATAATGTGAGGCTGTTTAATGTTTTAAGTGGTGTTTACCAGTGACATTAAAGAACATGTTGTTAGGTGTTTTACAGCCATTAATACATTGTTATGCTTATGGCACATTGCTTTAAAAAAAATATTACCATTCTAAAAATATCACTCTAATCTAGTCTGGATACACAGCTGGGCATAAAGAAGAGTAACTGCAAATTAGAGACACGGAGGCTTCACAGAGAGAAGATTGAATTTTTTTTTTCTTGGCCATTAATAGTTTTACTTTATATAAATGTAATATAAATGTAATATAAATGACTGATTTAACATTCATGATCAAAGCAATGGAGCATTTCCTTTAGATTTTGAAGTTAAAATGTTACAAAGCAGAGATTCTCTGAGGAACTGAAACATAAAACAGGTAAAATCTGTGTTTCTGTGTTGCATGATCATGCAGAGAAAATTTTTTTCGGCCCAACCCTTTTTGTCCTTGGCTAGATACCTAGGGTGACTGGAAGTGAACACAGGAGGATACTGATGACCTTAAAATGAGGAACATATAGTAAATGTGCTAATGAGCTAGCGACCACAGAGAAAATGGTGCCATCTTAAACCCCCGACCTTTCTGCACTTCAAAATGTGCCGGTTTACAAAGCCGTGACAAAATAAAACCGTGCCGCAAGTAAAAACATCTGTCATGAGGCATAACTGGGTTCATTAGACATCTCACCCTGAGTTCCCAATTACAGACCTCAATAATTAATTGCACTTGAAATTAAATGTATTTTCTCATCAGACTTTAATTAAACATGGCCCTCGCTCTTGATTGGAAATTCCGATCTTAGGGTGAGGTTCCGTCTCCAACATGTTTACTTGTGGAGCATCGGGAGATGGTATGAGTTTTGCAAGGTATAATTACACAGTCTGATTAAGCACTATCAGGATGATGGGGCTCTCTGGCTTTTGGCCAAGTTGCAAGTAAATTACCGACACATACTGTATGTCTACTTCTACAGCCAGACCCACTGCTGATGCCATCAAAAAGCCAAAGCAGAACTTTATTGCAGCCACAGTCACTGATTTCAAATAGCTGAATATGTGGATAATCACCATGAGCAGCAACCAGCTGATTCCTTTTTCTCTTTTTTTTAATCTAGTCCTCTTCTGAATTTCAAATGAAACAAATTTAAATGGCTCGTGTGACGAAAAAATGAATAATCAGATTTTAGTTCATTTGGCCTCCAGGAGCAGCAGAAATGACGGCTTGGTGATTGTTATGGCATAATGCATATCTATAATAAATGTCCTCAATGAAGAATCCATTTATCTCACTGATGAAGGCTATGCAGAGGGATCTGGTTGATCTTTCATTGACTTCATACATAGGAACCACAACAGTTTCACCATCATTCTATTTGAGGAACTATGTCTTTTTCTGTAGAAGATGGAATTCAACAGCGTGACCATTTATATGATAAAAAGGTATTCACAGCCTATCAGATGTATTTTATATGGTAAAATATATAAAAGAGAAGTGTAGATCCACTGCTTATATGAATTTATAATAATGGACCAGTCAGAATTATCACTGCTTCAATGAAAGGGTACTGTAGCTTTTTCATGGAGATGGGACTGTATGCCAATTGAGGTAACAATGATATTCAACAACAAAAATCCAGACCTCAAACATACCTGTTTGACATCACACAGCAACAAGAATCTCTCACCTCTCTGCATTACAGCAGCCCATGTCCAAACCCCGTCCCTCCTTCCTTTAAAATGTTCTTTTCCCCTCCTCCTGCTCTGCTGTTGTTCATCATGTCCCTCATCCTCAACCTTGACCAAGTTCATGGCACTAATTCAGTCAACATGTGGTTTACTTACCTCACCTGTGCCAGACAAACCTTCCACTATGTGATCTAAAATGCCCCCAAACCTTTCCTCACATTTCCACTAAACCTTTTACCACTGCTGCCATTTTTCATTCCTTCTCTGCCCCGACTGAACTGTAACTGCAGATGCTGCTACCACTGTTGGCTAATACGAATACATGAACTCTTTTTTTTAAAAGCAAATGCTTGTTTTTCCATATTAGTGACACACTGACAATAGTGATTTAATCTCAAGCCACTTTAAGTGTCGGAGCACTTGCTTTTGCACAAGAATTGATGGAGAAAAAACTATGGTACTAATGAAGACTACAGTTTTTATACTAGAAGAGCAACAGCTTGCTTAGAATATACCATACGGTGAACTTGATAGCTAGCAGTGACAGTGATAGGCACCATGGTTGAACAGACCAGAAAGAAAATGAACATAAAATCAAGGTAAACACAAAGAGTTTGTGACATAGCTTGCGCTTTGATTCTGAGAAATACTGAGAAACATATGAGTAAATACTTGTGAAATCAACTCGCACGTACTGCTACTTTCAACTTAAACAAACACTGTTTACACAATGTCTCACGTTTACAAGGTTGCATAGACACTGCTGCATGTAGAGCACAGAGATAAAGAAGAGACTGTGTTATCAGCTATGAATATCATTTCCTTAGGGAACCACAACAGTCAAAAAGGTAGAACTGTTTTAATAGCAAACTCAGATATCACAGCTGGTGGTTCTTACCCAGCTGAGACCAGAACATGCTGGTCAGAGGATCTTAAATCATCTTAAATCAAAGGAGATGAATATTCTAAGTGTGCAGCCCTCTCTTGTGCGACGGCTGATGTATTTTTCAGTTCATTCTCTATCTCACCTATTCATGAGAAGAAGTAACTTGACTCCAGGTTTCTACTATTTTAGTCATCACAATTTATGAATGGTAATGTTATTTCAGATAAGGTGCATGAGTTTCCATATAACTATGCTTATATGAGATGTGCAAATTCAACACCATTAAAGGGATGATAGAGGGAGCACAATAAAGCAGGGATTCATCCTAAGGCTGCAGCTAAGCGGTGGGTGGGGCTGGGTGGGATAGGTAGACTGACGGTGGTGTTGGAGGTGACTCACCGATGAAGTAGGCCAACAGGAACAGGAGCGTTACTGAAACGAGGATGGCACTGAGAGCAGCACATTTCCAATTGCAGTGCTTATAGGGTTTCTTCAGACTGAAGGCAGGTCGAGAGAAGGTGTTTCTAGGCAGAGGGCGGGGGGGAGGTGAGTACACCGTGCTGGAGGTCAAAGGGTATCCTGGTGATGTTGTGCAATACATCGGCGATGTTCCACCTGGTTTGAACAGGAAGTGCCTGGAAAAAAAAAATGAGACATTTTTTTTTTTTTGTTATTCTTAACAGAAAACACTCGTATCTCAGGGATGACTATCATCATAACATTATAGGTTATTTTCTATCCAAGTGCAGTCCCTTCCACTGGTAAGTAATTCTGTTTCCAAGCACATTCAATGCTGTTATCATTGTCACGATTGTGCTAGATTGGTGAGTATACTAAAGCGTACGGGTTGTGCTCAGTCGAAACTGTGAATCAATATTCAACCTAATTTACAGGACTAGTGACCGCAGCTGGCTCTTGTTTACGTATTCATGCCAGAGTGGTGGAGAGTAATTCCCACTAACTATGTGTCCAGGCTGTCCAGTTGAGAGACACAGTATATATTTATATATATATATATATATATATGGCTGCAACGTGGAGTTGAGCAGATTTATTCGCCCTTGAAGAACATGGCTGCTATCTCAGAAAACATGTGTAGAGCTTCATGTCCAAGAGCCATGTGAGCAGCCCATCAGAGAGTCAGCGGCGGCGGCGGCATTGTTGTCAAGGCCGTTTCACTGACAAGTTTACAAGAATCTTCCGATCGACAGTGACATGAGCGTGATTGAATGTCACATTACGATGTATGATGTGGAGAGTCACCGGGACCATATTATATTTATAAATACCAAGACAAAACTCTGACATGTCCTATTCTGTCAATAGGAGATAACATGGGCAGCTGTGTTTCATAAAGCGGTCATGCTTAACATTAATCAAAAGCCATACAACCCAACAATGTGACTTAATGCAAATTGTTAGTTGTATTAAAAACAGGGAAGGGACAGATACAGCAAAGATTCGAGCACTGCAGGAGACACACACCGATGATTGACAGCATCTCAAAACAGAGGATGTGTGATGGAAAAACAGCACAGGCATCACTATTGTTTTCATGGCAGGGCAGACTCTTGACAGTAGTGTGAGCCAGATAGCAAACATGCAACATACCCGTCGTTGTGCGAGGCATCATGGCGTGCTGATGCCAGAATGTCCATCTCAATGAGGTTGTCCTGCAAAGTCTCTAGGAATATCTGCTTTGCTATGTTTCTACACACAGGTGGAAAGATGGATATGAAGCTAGTGTGAGATGGGCGTGCAAGAGACACAGAAATGCCAGTACAGTATGTGATCACCAGGTGACACCAACAACAACAACAACTGATGAATGGGGATCAAGACGGACGACGTGGGACAAAAGAAACCAAGGCCCTTATGGTTCTACTTCTACAGAGGTGTGAGACAAATAACATCTTTCTCTCTTGTTCCCCTCATTTGGGCTCTGCCATACCTTGTTTTGTACGAGCCCTGCCCTTCTCTGCAAGCGTCTTGCTCCTCCCTGATAAACATTAGAGTATTCTGGCTCCTTTAAGGTTGTGATTGGAAGAAAACAATTCATCATTTACAAAGAAAAACCTTAAGGTTTCTAACACTTATTTCAGACAAAACATCTTATCTTCAATTTTAATTACAAATGAGCTTGTTACTATGGTTTCATATGTTTCAGTCTGGACAATATCTTCAAGTACAGTTGTTTTTTTCTTGTGCTGGTTTCAACACATTTTTCTTTACATTCAAGTTTCTACATTCCTCTCATTATGCACTGCCCCCACAAGAGCTCTGCTCCATAAGGTAAAACCGCAGCGATGTGAGGGAGAAATGAACTTTTCCACATGCGAAGGACAGACGGCACACGTTCAGTGGTAGAAGAGAAAAGCCTTGCTTTTGATCCCTGATCAGATCATGGTCTCCCAAGTTTGTGTTTTGGGAGAGAAAGCAACTTTTAATGAAGCTTGGCAGAAATTCTAAAGAACATGGTGGGCAGGCTGGATAGGGCCAACCAACTGCTGGCATCTCTGCAGCAAGCAGGATCAGAACTACCGGCACAGAATTTATCAGATTCATTAAATTTCACAAAAGTGACAAGAGAGGGCCATTGTGGTACAATGAACTAAGTAAAAGTGACATATAATATTTCTGTATTCATGCGGATATTACTAATGGCTTCAATTTCATTACGGGAGCTTTAACTGGTTGATCTTTTCATCAAAGTGATGGGTCTTAAAGAGTACATATGTGGTTTAAGCGGCACTCAGATCCATTCTCCTCACCATCTGTTTTCTGCTCCAGAGGGAATACCTGTGCAGGATTAACTTTGGAGCTGGATGATGTGCAATCATTCATTATGCCACTAACTGTCCTTCTACCTGCTGAAATTGATGCTCATTTTCCTGTTGACTGAACCGTCTCACAAAAAGCCAAGAAGAAAGTAAGTCTGTTCATGGCTGCCTGTTTATCCATGCCAAATTAGCTATTAGCTGTTTTCCTGTCAACAACAGTTTTGTTTACAGTAATGTGGGCACTATATATATATATAGAAGACACTGACACGGTCTTAAGTTTTTCACTGGATTGCTTTTAATAGACCTAAATAATTAAATCATCTTACTTGAGTGAAATTAGTATTTTCAATGACACAAGTTTCTCAAAAATCAAAGCAACACTATGGCTTTTTATTTAAATGTGCCCAGCGGGTGACCTGGTCACACTGAAAATTGGGTTTTGTCTGGGGAGTTTTTCTACTGCAAGCACAGTAATGTGATCATTACAGGGTTGAGATAATTTGCATTGCTATTCTTGATTTCATACCGCCTTGCAATAAGACTAGCAGAAGAAATACCAACAGATATTCCCTTTTTAACAATAACACTTGACAGATCTACTTCACACGAGGGCCTCCTATTGAGAAAGTGTGCTGGAGAACTGAATACTGATTAATACGAAATAAATAAAACTCAGGGCTGAAGTGGAGGAGCTATGAAGCCTGCTCCAGGGAGCCTGAATGTAATTTTGCAAGAACTGCTTCATATCCAGCGCTATTATAATTACTTTGCTGTTTAAACTCAATAGCTTCCTCTGTTAGGATTGCTGACATTAGACGCAGACCCCAAAAAACAGGACTTTTCTCTTGTTTGCCACAAAATCGTGTTCATCAAAAATGTAGGCCTTTGCCCCTAGCAGGATAGTTTCCATTTTATTGCTTTGCTCCTTGTTAGCACTGTGGTAATTTAATATGGTGCAGACAGCATGGAAACCTGTGTTCAATGGCACCAGCTCAAGCTCACACTGCCAACATCTCTATACAATGTCAGGGAGACAAGTAACACAGTACCTCGTTTCCAGGGGGATGTTGCTGTTGAGCAGCCAGTTGTCCTGTGCGCTGCCGGAGTCCTGACCACTGGCCGGACCCTCAGGGGGAACAGAGCTGTCTGTTGGCGCGGGGCTTGGGTTGCTCCGAGGCGTGTAGTTGCCTCTGTTCAAGGAGTTAATGGAGGCTGCATGGTGCTGATGATTAGGCGAATGGGAGTGGGAGAGCGGCAGAGGAGGCGTCCGCAGCCGAGAGTGGTTTTGAAAGCCTCCGTCTGAAAAGGAGGAGAGAAATAAAACATGTTAAAGCCATTTTCTGAGAGACTAACAATTCTAACTAATTAAATGTTTGTTATTGAGGAACTTTTGAATCTTGGTCCGCCTTTGAAAACACAATCAAAGACAACCAGATTCACAGTTTGCTCGCCAACATGAAGTTTCAAAACTCCTGCAGATCTGTTGAGGAAGCACATTCCAAAAGGTTTGAGACTCTGTGTGTATTTGTGTGTGTGTGTATGTGTGTGTTTGTGAATTTGTGACAGCAGGGTAATGAGATCCTCATGGCGTTATTTTAACTGCCCGAGCCTCAACATTCTGATTTACCATTGATTAGCCAACGTTTCCATTACCTGCTGCAAACCATTTCCATTAACCCCGCTTAAACCCAAAAAAAAAAAAAAAAAAAAAAAAAGAGGCCTTCGTCTGCTCATTATTTCTCCCAACTGGTCTCTTTCAGAGTGTGCTCTCTGCCTCCCGCAGAGACCGGGGCCTGTTTACTCAGACACTGGCTCTTCTGTAAACAGACGTGCTGGCCACTTCTTGAAACTGACCCGTTCTTAAGGCTTTTTTTTTTTCGTTGCCCTTTATTTGAACAAGGAATGATGTTAGAGCATGTGTAGGCTTTTCATAAACAATAGCCTTTTTTACTGTCTTCAGGAAAAAATCATTCACAATTGCCAAAATTTAAAACAGATTCCAAAAAGTCAGAACAGTCTTCTGTTTTGCTTACAATTTGCCATTTTTTATGTGCATGTCATCATCAAATTTGCAGTACTCAACTTTATTAGGAGTAATTCCACTGATCGTAGACTGTTCAAGAGCTCTAATTAGACAACACTTGTCTTCTTTACGTGTCTTTTGTCACTTAACATCCAATGACTTGAGACCATTAATATTAAGTCGAGATAAACATATTGTATACGGCGGTCTGACTGTATTTGCACTATTAGATTCACTCCACACTTCAAAAGATATAAGACCAAAGCCCTTTTGCACTCTGTAGCCATTTATTTCCACATCTGCTGAGCCATTCATCAATCAATGAACTCCTGGCGTTACACTGAGCGATAGAGTGGCTTTTTGTTATAGCAGCAAGCCTCTTTTATTTTTTAGATATCCACAACGCTAAATTGCCAATTTACAGCAGAGAGAGTGGAATCAAGACAGACAGCAGGTTTATTTTGTATAATCAGCTGAGCGACATCTACAATGGCAGTCAAGGAGCTTAGAGTCATTTCAGATTTCTTAGGAAAAAAAAAAAGCATAAAAGTGCCATATCAACATGTGTCAATCAAGGCAGATTGATAAACAAACTGTTGAGGTGCAAAACTTGCTGTGCTGAGAACAAAGTGGCATTCAGCTAAGCTTCAGTGCTTTAGGCATTTTAGAAAAGTGGAAAGAAAGTGTGTGTATGTGTGTGTATGTGTTCACAGGTGATGTGCTAATGAATGGCTCAGCAGGGAACAACAAGACAAAAATATAATGTGCAGAATTCAATCCTGAAGCACCTGCTAAAGTCTCTTCTTGAAAGGCTTTCAGCTTGCATGTGCTTTAAAAGCATTTTAACAGTTCTACACTCAAAAGAAGTTGAATGCAGAAAAATCCATATATCTATGTTTCTATTTACAATTTTTTTCATTAGCCATAAACAAAAAAAGAAGGACAAAACACTGATTTTCACCTTTAGACTGGACTGTGAACCTTGCTCGCTGTGATATAGGCGACGCATTTTGTAGGATGGACCACTGAAAGAAATTGTTTCTTTTCTTTTTCATTTTGAGAGAGTGTTATATCATGAATCTCTCCCACTGACAGATGGTTCCATACTGGGCACACTTTTGCACAATGCTGCCCTCGTAATTAGCTGAGCCACTGAGAGAGGGAGGCGCACCGTAGTCCTGATGAACAATCGACTGGTGCGAGGTGAAACCACACAGTTGTTGATGACCTCCCTCCTGCTCACTAATGTACCTGATCCCCAAAGCCATTAATAAGGTTATGCTAATTTGATACAGGGACAGCACAGACATACGCAGTGAAATATATCACAAGGACAAATGCATCACTGCTCTGGAATGCATTTTCTGCTCGGTAAACAAATACTTTCCTTCCTCTGATGATCAAGCAAATGTGGGGCAACAAGTAATTCATTTGTTTTAACACTTATGAAACATTCTTGTACTACAATTTAAGAATCATGCTGTGGCCATAAAAAATAAGACAGAAATGTAACAATAATCTAGATAAAACATGATAATGTTACAAACAGTTAGAAAAAAAATTAATAAAGTTGTTTCTCATAACTCTCTGTGGTTATTTTTTTAATGAATTGCTGTGCAATTCAACTCTGCTTTAAAATAATAGTTTCAAATACCAAATTATAATCTAATTCACATTTTAATCAAATTTGTGAAGGAAACATTTTATGCAATTTTGTGATGAAAGTTTGCATTCATTTTAAATTTTTTTTTTTAATTTGAATTCTTTTTTTATTTTTACCTTGGTTCCTGTTTGGATTTAAAGAAACTAAGTAATGATGTGTCAGAATTTGACAGTAACCATGCAGAATTATAAAATATTTAAATAATCTTCATCTTGTACATGTAATGTCCTTCAAATGCTTTACAGTCTACATAGATTTGTTGTTAAGCTCCCTTTGACTTGTCGGCTTATTTGCATATAAGCCTCCACCATTGCAGAGCCATTTTACAGAAAGAGAAGCAGATAAAGACTGCATCATCATTAAAAATCACTGCCTGACTGTACACATGTTTATAGTTGTCTAACCAGTAACCTTCCAACAGCCAGGTAAGTAGTCACTGTTATTTTTGCAGAAATGAACAGAATGTTGGAGGGGAGAAAAAGACAGTTTATGAGACAAAGCACAGGGCAACACGACCCCCACAGATGTGTTGATTCAGCAACAATTATTCACTACTTTCCAAAGGACAGAAAAAAATAAATGGTTTTCTATTGACCTGCTTTGCACAACGAAATTGGCAAGAAAGGGAGATTCATTTGTTATCAGAGAGACAGAGAAGGGGGACTTTGCTACAATAGACAAACTTTCACATGGCATTCAAAATAAAAGCCTGAAGGTATCCATTCAGTGCGGGAATGTGGGATTTTCATTTTTCTTTCTAACAAATGTGTGCGCTGGTTAAGGCCTCCTGACACCATTCTAGACGAGTAATTAAGGCAAATCCACTTCATTAGCTGGGACCTCACCCCCGTCTGAGATATAACAGGAATGCCTGTCTAATGTTAAACGTTATAATCGCTAGGAGGCAACTGTCCAGCTTATAAGGTATCAAAAAGCTCCACTATTAAGTTTCTCCAATAAAAACTTGAAAGAGTTTCCATAAAAAAAAGGGGAAAAAAAAGCAAAAAAAAACCCCAGAGTCTTTCTAATACTTTAAAATAGTTTAACTCATGTAATGAATTAAGATACAAGTTACTGTTTTTGGTTGAGTTTGGAATCGAAGACTTTGAGTAAGTCAACAGTTTGAGGTTTTTGACATAGTTACTATTTAGAAATACATGTAAATACAGTGTGAAATATAGTCTTATATAATATTAACAAATTCAGATGTGTAATTTTGGAGTGATTTTTGTTCTTCAAAAGTTGATAGTGAATGCAAAATATGTATTACATGGAGACTGTGGTGTGGATCATTGGGAAACCTGAGTTATGTACAAGGTGAAACTAACAAATCCCACAAAATAAATAACTCAGAATTTCATTTATGTTTTTATCTGAAGGATTGTCATATGATCTCTTACTGATACAAATGTGTGGTGCTTTACAGGGATTATAGGCTGTTAACCAGCTATTTTAATTGAAATACAAAATGTGAAGCCAGTAAAGTTTGAATATGTCCTTATGTAGGACTAAATTTTGTGTGACTGAAGACTACTTAAAGATGTAGAGAAAATCGTCATTTTGAATATTTTTTTTTAAATCCTGTTTCCTAGAGTGCATTTTTACAAAACAACCCACTGACATTGATTTGTAGAAATGATGCAGCTATACATCTGAGAGGTACACCAGCAAATCCACCCCTCCACTTTAGCTGAAATTTGTAATGCTTGACTAAAATCAGCAACAGTAGTCATGGAAGCATTTTAATACATTGCCGAATATAGCAGCAAATCTATATATTAAAGACAAGCATTTATTTTACTGAATATGTATCTTAGTGGGTACATAGCAACCAGAGGGTAGCTACTGTAAGTATGCAGCACTTTAGTTGTTAGTAGCAATTAATCTGTGCTATGTCCAATTATCTGTGTGCAGAGCTGTGTGCTGCTCAAATGGAAAACTAATTTATTTGATAACTATTTGTAAACCACAGTAATTGTAAAAACTGCACACTGGATATGCTTTCCCACTAATCAATTTCAAATTATATCTGTCCATAAATTCATAAAATGTATAAAGTTTCTCATGTGACCTTTTTCAAAAGCTTTATAATATCTCTATTGCTTGATATATACCCAAGAAAAATGTTTCAGTGGCATCATTTTTACCTCGATGGAGAGCTGGTTCTAACTTATTTTGCCCTCTATGAGGTGTCCAGGGAGACGGTGTATTTCCGAACAAGGACAGAGGATAAAATCCACAGCACTAATGGTCACACCTGATGAAATAAAGTGATATGACATGCCCCGGACACCCGATCAACGCACTGAGGTGTGAGCCATTCGATACAGAATTAATCAAAAGCGATCCAGCGCCCAGATAAATCATTAAATCTTGCTTACTGCTACAAGCCCTCTGGCTAATCAGGGGAGCAAAATTTCCAGTTGAGTAGCATTTGTCTATAAAAATACAAATAGAATTTATCATGAAGGCAGTGAAGCCGCACTCTCTCCTGGCTCCCTGAAGCTGGTTCTCTCTGCTGGCCCTGCTGTTTCCTACACCATTAGAAAAGTCTGAAGGGAAGAGCCATTTGGGAATACTAGCCTGTCTTTCCTGGATTCATTTGAGAGGTAACAGGTACCACAAACAACACATGGTGGGTGCAACACTCAGCTCTCCACTCCCTCTATGGAAAAAGGGGGAAAAAGACCTTCTGCAATCCAGACATAAGCTCACCCTCATTACTAACTAGAGGAGAAAATGCTGCTATTGTAGAAGTAGTGTATGACATCCCACCACCAGCTTTCCCTGAACAAATAAGCTATGTAAACAGAAAAACAAGCTTCATATGATATATTCCATCTACGTACGATGCAAAAGCTCTTGCAAAGCAAATTCAAGGATAAAAAGATAAATAACATATTCAAATAACATGTTAAAAAATTTATTTATCAGACAAAACAATTTAAATAAAATAAAATAGTTGGTTTTGTTTTTTTGTTTTTTTTTTCTTTTTGTTTTTTTTTCAAACTGAGGTTTGCCACAGTTTGCAGAAAAATCCATTAGGAATTATCCTGGCATATGTTTCTCTCTCCTTTTCTGAGATCTAATGGATTTTCTGTCATTCTCTGAGCTGCCTTAGCAGGAACAAAACCAAGGGTTATGTACGCTCTGTTCTGTGTGTCACTCTGCGGCATATCCATCAAGAGGTTGAAGATTTTGTTAGAGGGCACAGATGGTCTGCAATTATCATGGAATCAAAGTAATGCATCTCAATTTCTGTCAATGAAAAGAGGAAAGGTATGCAAAATGCATTATCTACGGTCTCTGACGCTGACAAACAGCAAGTCGAATCAACCTGGATTAATTGTCTGTTGGCTTGAGTTCACTGATAACTGAACATCAACATCAAAAGGAAATGATTCCTTTGGTTGAATCAATCCAAAAAAAACTGAAATCTCACATAGTTAGAAAACAGGGGCATGACATGCAAGTGCCATGTGCTGCTCATCCATTTATTAATTAGCATCAGATAGTTTCATTCCTCATGGTGTCCGTGGGTGAATTACTTTCTGGGGTGACCTCTTTTAACCACATTTCCCTCGTCCTTGCAGACACGGAGGGATGATTAAGCAGTTCAAATGAAGACTTATTTGAATTCACACACAAACACGTCCCCGAGCCTTCCTCTCGGCTCAACATTCCTGCTTGGTCAGCTGTGAGCTGGTGGTGGTGGTGGTGTGCTGGCCCTTTCACCAGGGAGCCCGGCAGCACTATAGCCAACACTGGTCCACCCCATGCTGTTTTGCATTAAGAGATGCTAATGCTGCGAGGTTGCAGTGTCTCAGATCTTGCGGCTCAGCGTGGCAGCGGGCTCCCACTGGCAGTCTCCCCAGGAAGAAGCCCCTCAGAGAAAGCCGAGGGCCACAGTGAAACACATGCTTCACAAAAGGACTGCAGGCTTCAGCGAGCAGCCTCATAAGCCTTGCTGAAACCCTGGCTCAGTGTTCTTCCAAATGAACACAGGAACCCGAAAGGAAAAAAATAAACACTGCAGCGTTGGAGGCTACTAATGTGAAATAACGATATGCTGCTGAGAGCGTTCACTTGTTCAAAATCCAGCAGAACATTTTAAGTCCTGTATGTGGGCTCAAAGATGACCTTGAGCAAATGTAATCTGAAGCGATAAAAGGCACCTGTTTTCCAGTGCAACAGATATACTGCGAGCCAATTATCTTATGTATGGATAGATTTCTATGGTTGTTTACTGACAGTAAAAAAAAAAAAAACACAACAACAAATATTTCTGCACCATGTCAATTCTGAATTTGAATACTTTTTCAATAACTGACCTGTGTGTCAAAGAGATCTGATTTGATATTCTAGTCATTTTCGCCACGGTGGCTTTTAAATTACCTTTTTAGCTCATGTAATTCCCACTGAAAACCTGAGATGCATACTCAATTCTCTTTACATTACATTCAGCTCTTCTTTTAATCAGAATTACAAACTCAGAAAGACAAAATTTAAATTTTCCTTTTTAAAAATTCGGAAAGACAATTAAGGAAATCAGTATTTTTTTTTAATCACATTTACCATGCATTCATTTCCATAACTCTGCTCTGTATGCCACTCTCTGCACAATCAATTTGGCTCACTCTCATTTTGTCACCTTGAGAAGATGAGGTTTATGTAGCTGAAGGGAAAAGTGTCACCACACATTCAACAAGTTTTAATGAAGTCATTTCATTCCCTGAAATGGTGAAACCAGTCTGAATTGAGTTATTTTATATTATTTGCCAAAAACAACTTTGGGGGCTGGAAATATTTCATATTAAGAACCATCACATATCATCCTGTCCTTGCTGAAAATCTACATGCATACAAAACTGAGCAGGGGGGGGGGCACTAAGATGCAAGATAATACCTGACTTAAACAAGGATTTACTCTACAAAAAGTAATTTTTTAACTTAATCAATTGTTGTAGAAGTCACTTTTCATTAAATTCAAGCAGCTGCTTAAAAGAATAGTCGATGTGCATTGTGTTGCATGCTTGAGTGAGAGTAAAATACTTTTTAATAAACAAAATCAGACAGCTTAAAACGAAAGTAGATGTGATGTGAAAAACGCACAAGAAGGCATAGAAGAAGCTTCTATGCCTTCTTGGACTCTTTAAGTGAACAAACAGTGGAGGCTCTTTTCTGCTCTCTTTCTGATTGTAATTGGCTCTTTGCTGTCAAACATTTTCTGTAATGAAACACTGAGGAAAATCAAAGGCGAAGCTCACAGAAAAAGCCTATTTTGCATAATTTACTACTTATTCATATGTAACTACTGCAAGGTAAAAGGTTCTCAGAATGGACAAGAGTATAAACATCAAGAGCTCTGGTTTAGGTTATCGAGTTATACAAAAGTGGGCAAAGGCTTTGCACCCATTACCCAGAGTAACACAGACACATGCCGTACTCTGCAACTTAAAAAAGGATCACAACCACGAAGCCTGTTGGAAGGTAACAACTAAAGCTGGGGATATTCCTCCTCTGTGCTTTTCTATGCCTTCCTGACAGCCCGAGGCCGACCTGAGTGCTGTACCTATGCAAATCAGTGTCATTGTTATGAGACAAATCTGCCTCGGTAAAGGCCATTCCCCCAACCACATCCCCTTAAGCACAGTCATGTCACTGCTGGGTGACCAGCGTGTTGCTGCTGTGGAATTAGGGGGAAGATTTGCGACGGGATTAATAACTCATTCTCTAAGCTTTCTGTGCAGGCAGCTGGGCCACTTCGGAGTTTGATGTAATTCAACCCTTTGGGTAGTTAACTCGGAAGCTTGATCAATTATTTAGACCTTTTTATTTTGTTTTGCGTTTGTCGTGCCAGTGGGACAAGCGAGTAGCTACTGTAGTTGAAAGACATCAACATTCTCATATCAAAATATATCCATTCAGCATGCAAATTGATGACTTATGGGATATATGCGGCATAAATCGCTGAGTTGGAATGACAACACTTTATATTTTCATTTTGAAGGATCATAAGTAAGAAAAACACAACCCGCTACACTTCAAAAGAGTCATATTACGTGACCAAAAAAATATACTGAGATTACCTCAAGAAAATACTTGAAAAATACTTTTTATATGCCATTTGGGAAGATTTTTTAGGTGTTATAAACAAAGCACAATGAGTTAAGCAGCATTAGTGCCTTTTAAGTCAGCAATGAATCCACAAGCATTCATAGCTGCTGTTACACAGCAACAAACAAAAAAAAATAGAGTACCAACTCAACATAACAGTTTTACCCTTTAAACATACAAAATATACTATCTGCCACACACTATTCACTAATGCCCATTTCGACATAATAAAAAACTCTGCATTAACTAAATGAATTAGTCATCTTCTCTTAACTTACAAAGTGTAGCTTACTTTGACTGTCACTTAGTAAATTTACTGTACATGTTTTACAGTCACTGAATTTTTTTTCTCAACTGTCAACACCATGTTTGCAGTTTGAGCGCAAATGTCATTCTGTCAGCCTGAGTGAGTGTTAGGTCAACAGAAGGAGACACTGAGTGTTTTAAGAGGAATGAAAAGCTGACATTTATTAATGAGCAACCACGGTGAGAATTTTCAAACCTAATCCAAGTCAAGAAGCACTGTTCCAGTTTGAGTGATGGAAATACAAAAACTACAGTATGTCTTTCATGGGGCTAACACTGCTTTTAAAATAACTTCAAAGGAGTGAGTCCTTGCAGCGATGTATGATGACACAGCAGGGATTACTTTACACTCAATATGAAGTAGTTTTCCTTTGTTTCTTGCTTATTTCATGTCTAAGGTGCAGTGGATGCATGCAGGCTGCTGTTTCTGAAATTCTATAGAGGAATTGTGGATGATTACTCCCACCAGCACGCATTGAAACTGCAGAGAAATATCTGTGACAAACATCTTCCACTGAACCAAAACCGTCCATCTCTTTGAATGAGACTCTGAACTCTGCAGACCTTGCTTCAGAGAGTTCTGTGCTTTTCCTGAGGCTACGTATCGACTTAAAGTTTCAACTCTCTCTCATGGTGCTCGGAAAAAAAAAAAAGGGACATATTCTTGCCCATAGCCATCTGCATGACCTGTAACACAACATATCCAGGAGCAGGGGAAGGCTAACCTCCAGAAAGCAACAGTAGTTTGAAAACCAACTCACCATCAGCAGTTGCAGTGGCAGGAGCATACACGTTCCCTGAGCCAGTTTTAACTAAGAATGAATTGGGGCCAAACTCATCCTCAGAGTCAGAGTCCTGGGCTGGCTGAGCCGCACAGTTACCTAGCAACCCTCCCTGGCTCTCATTGGCTGCAATGGAAGGGGGAGGGTATGGGAGCTGCTCAACGGGGGAGGAGGAGGCAGATGAACAATGCAGCGGAGGACCTGTGGACCACAAACAGAGACAACACATGGGGGGGAAATGAAACACACCCAAACACAGGCAACATCACATAGGAGCAGAACACACCCACACAAATGAATACACACACACACACACACACACACATATAAGCAAGACTTAACTGTGACACTTGAAAAACAAACAGGAACACATCTGCCTTTGTCTCTGCCACCTCACCCCAGCTGAGAAGAACAATACAAACAACTGAAATGACTTTCAGTTAGAGTAGGTTTAGGGATATAAAAAACAACAAAACACCCTTTTGGGATGTCAAATAAAAGGAAAGAAAACAGTTCCAGGTTACAATGCTTAAATCTGATCAGTTAGGATGCATACATGCATCACTGTTGATCCTGTATCCAAGACATGATGCTGTTAGATCAGGAACACCCACTGAAATGAAACTCTATTTTAAAAACATTTGAAATAAATGCCATTTAACATAACTGCACTACTCCAAACTATAAAAACTACCCAGCCAGATTCGAATTTGTGTTCTGTGCAGCAGCCACATGAATAATGTGTTCTCAGATATGGCAGGGTTGCTTATAGCCCCTCATGTGAAAATACATATAACCCCTGCCAGCAAAGAAATTAATCCAACCCGAACCAATCCTTCCTATTTCTTCTGTACTCTGTGTCCATCTCAGCTTCCCTACTTGTCAGTAATATAAAATACCACAGGGATTAAACTGGTCACTCACCTTAACAGCAGAATATGAATAATTTAAAGTTGTGATTATTTATAGCCCCTTATTATATGGCAATATGCAACCCTTATTCTTACAAACGAACATCCTGCAATTTCTTTATTCAAGGCTTATTGGCTCCAATCTCCATGCTGTCATGGAATGTTAAATCTCCACAGAGTTCCCATTAATGTGTGATTAACTTCTGATGCAGATCTGCGCCACGCTGAAAATGGACTATTTAAGTAACGTGACTGCGGAGAACAAAGCCATCCGTTCGGTTCTCTTCCCCATCTTCCCATCAGTCCGTCGGTCTTGATGTTGAAATTCCTGCTGACTCCACTGTCATCCATCAGGAGAGATAAATTTCCTCTCGCTCTGTAATGATCCCTGAAGAGTATTAAAATACGACTCACTGACTCGCATCTAATTAGGAAACAATTAGTGATACTAACATATCAGCCACAGCCCTACGCAAGCAGCAAATGTCCACTGCCCCTGAGAGTCACAGTTTGTGCTTTATATATACTTCACACCACACACTTCATTTCTCTCTCAAACCTCTAATGTCGGTGCAGGTAATGGGCGCAGAGGCACAGTGGCCATGCTGTGGGTTAATGACTGTGACACTGTTGTGCTTGAATATACATCAATGTGCAACCGGGAAGAGGATGCGCTGTTGAAAAGACCATCACTACAAGTAATTCCCAGAATCCCTCGGATACATCTAAGACACTACAATTTAACGTGTGTCAAAACAACAACAACAACGACGACAACACTTTGCCACTGTACACAGTACCGCTCATTCAGCAAGTATCCGCCTGCTTAAAAAGACCAGAGGCAAGCCTGAAACTCTTAACATTAAAGACAGAAACGAGCTGCGCCGGGTCTTGGACTGAATATTACAGCATTTTCCTCAAAGAGACGATTAATCAACGCGACAAGAAAAGATTAAAGTCCTCTAAAAATGTTCAAAGTCATAACCTAAATGAGGTCAAGGTAGTCACGCTCAGCAGCCATTAGTCTTGCGCTCGGAGGTTTTACTGTCTCGTTGTGTTTAATTAATGCCGGCTTGTGCAGTTCATGTCCAAGCCGCATGCACCTGAAGTCACACACAGGGCTCCTGCAGGCGAGAAGCCATAGCTTGAGATGGCTGGGGAAGTTTCTCAGGCTGCCAGAGTTGATTGCCTTTGCCTTCACTCACTATATTACAGCAGCAAAAGGGGACCTTTACTTAGGAGCCCCTGAACCATGTGCTACTGCTCCAGTTCCTGACAGCTCCAGGAAGTGCCAGTTATTGTCAGCTTCAGTCTGACTGCAAACACAAACCACCAACAACTGCATTAAAAGGTCTAAATCAACCCATTATCTACTCAATTAACAGAATCGACTAATTAATTGGTTACCAGTCTCCAGGTAAGGTCAACCTCTAATGATATCACAGGGTTTAGAGCGACATCTACTCCAAGGACAAAATGCTGAACAACTTGCCTTTAAATAAAGATATTTTAGAGCACAACTGATGTTTTGATGCAAAGTAACCTTCGCAAGGTCTAACAATGTAATCTGTTTAAAATATTGTTTAAAAGTATTCAGAAGTACTAATATTTAACCATACAAGTTGAAATATTACTGAAGTGATTCAGGCAACAATCTTTAGAGCCTTAGTTCAAAGGATGACATTTATTTTCAGGGGAAAAACAAAAACATTGTGTAGTTCTAGGATGAGACGGGAACAGAAGCTGAAACATGCCGTTGCTGGCCCAGGATACTGAAGCTACGCATCAATCATTCCTGTAACCTACAACCTGATATAAATAAAATTGCTTTTCTGTGTTTTGCTCAAAACCTTTGAGAGTACAGATGAATATTGACGGGTACATATGAATTTCAAAAGGAATTCATAGATACACCATGTGAACATGAAAAACTCTGTATATGGATTTAATGCAATCAAGCTGTGCTTGCATGTATGTGTGCTTTTGGTTTTGTATGTTTTGACTGAGGAGAGGCAGCAGGAAGAGAGATCAGCACAGTTATTTTAGGTGTACGCACCAACTGCAGTCATTAATGAAGGGACTTTAATGCAGAATCATGGAGTGGAAACTATGAGCCTAATCACAATGATCAAGTCTGTGCATGAGAAGGAGGCAGAATCAGTCATTATGAAGAATATACACGAGAAAATTTATGATAAAAAAAAGTGGTTATTTGAGGAGGCATCTCTCGCTTAGGGAGAGAGAATTAAATCAGGTAAATAGAGAATATAATTTAGAGGGAGAATGTAATCGAGTGAAAAGAAAATCGAGAGAGAAGAGTCAACATCTTTCATCCAGAGAGTCCTGATCTTTAGTCTTCTCTCTCTCTCTCTAGAAACCTTCCAATTTTTCTCACAGTCTTAACTACTAGAACTTCTGAAGTTATACATTAAAATTCAGATATATTCACAGAGATAAAAGTTAGCATTCTTCCAATGCACAGCATGGTAAATAAGATCTATGACTACCTTAGCCAAACGCACTGCACAGCCCCAATAATGTGCAAGGTGACGCAGATGTGTGACTCCACGGTGACAACAGGAATTATCTGTTTTCTAAAGGGCTGCAGCTGCAGGCAGCGTCTATAAAAAATGCAGTGTATTTGCAGATTAACAGTGAAGAAAGAAACAAACATCGCAGCGCCTGTCCCATACCATCAACTGATGCCATGTGGCATACAAAGTACACAGGACGCGGAGGAATGACTCAGAGTCTCAGTGGGGACTGAGTGTCATCACCACACTGTTACTCTAGATGCAAAATGCAGATTGTTTTGAATCTCCATTTTATCACATAGCTCTATAGATGCTCTGCATGTAGGAGTATGTAGGGCCTGAGATATTTATTTAATGCTAATGCTAACTTCACATGTTCATGCTGAATTATGACGCCACAGCAAACGAGAAACTCAAGCTGAACTGCTGTGTGTTTTCAGAGCTGTGTTGACAGTTGTAGAGTAACATTCAGACATGAGTGTATGAAAGGCTGGCAGGTTTGTTTTTGGCAGATCCCAAAAATGTTGTGTAATTTGCTTCTGGCATCAATTTTGTCATCCGGTGTAGGTGGAGTAGGATCCACTCCAATATGTGATAGCATGTTTAAAGCTTTTGTCATATTTTCAGCTCTTTGACTCTGTTGACTTTGTACTGGCTGCGGTTGGCACCATCAAGTGCCAGAATGTAAACGTTTATTCAAATCCTCCATGTAGCTTTTCTTACAGTGTTTGGATGCTGAGGTCACAGCTCTATCTTCGTCTAAGCACATTGTACATGGCACACTGGGTTATTTCCTCATCTGCAGTACTCTCCTATGATACTTCCCCTGGTGTCACTGGAAAAATTAATAGTGCCTGCAGTTTTGGTTGCAAGATTCACTGGGTTTTTACACAGATCACAGCCTGTCTGCTAACACAAAGTCAGCAGCTTACTTGCACTATGCTTACCACACAAGTGTTCTTTGCTATTTGCATTGCTAAATGGTGGCCGTGCACCTTTGCAACTCTCCTGCAAAATCAGACAGACAGCTTATATGTATGTTCCGCATGTCTGCTTCACTTTCGTTATACATTCTTTAATCAGCAGACGTCTTATTGCACGGATTTTGAAAATAAAATTATGATGGGAGCATGCCAGCAAGGCATACTAAAGATTAATGTTGGATTCTTACAAACATCTGTCATCCACAACGGCTTTCATGTATGCAGGCCTTCCCTTTCAGCTGATTAACTCTCTTTGGAGCCATTTGAAGGCAGCAGGTATGTGATTATGCACCCCAGATCTACCAGTAACCTTGATTAAATCTTGCGCAATAGGCACAAGGCTGATTCGAAATCAAGACACAAATTTCTGTGTTCTCATGCACATAAAAACGGTCAGTGATTACATAGGATCCTTTGCTTATTTGCCGCAATTTAGGGATAAAAATCAGCACCACAGACTGACATCCTCAGGACTATGCTTTAAATGCATTTCTATTTGTTTATGTTAATCCTACATGCAATCCTAAAGTAACTACTTTGGCAAAACAACATTTTTGGAGGGTGGGCAATGATAATGAATTACGTACAGTGTGCACTCTGAAGTTCCAAGTGGAAATGAAGCATGAATATTCATGTTGCTTGGACTA
This sequence comes from Acanthurus leucopareius, assembly GCA_029814765.1. Classification (NCBI taxonomy): domain Eukaryota; kingdom Metazoa; phylum Chordata; class Actinopteri; order Acanthuriformes; family Acanthuridae; genus Acanthurus; species Acanthurus leucopareius. The sequence goes on along the minus strand of JAQMCX010000055.1, from coordinate 3,570,000 downwards.
AGACACTAAGTAATAATAACTAGTTTATACTGTGATGTGGGTATTTCCATGATGCACCAAGCATGCATTGTAAGTCTGTTCAAAAAACAAAAGGGTTTTATAAATAAGTTTATCATGTCAAGCCTAATACAAATATTTGTCTAATAATTGAGTTATATTTACCTGCAAGGTACTTTGGCCAGCAAGTTACTTTAATTGGATATTTAATAGCTTTTGAATTGCCTAAACATCATTAATTTCATTTTTAGTGTGTCAGATCTGTCCCCCTAACGGATCCGTTGAGCTTGAGTCCTGTAGCCATGTTTACAGTGTGAGACACAAACGTTCACTAGTCAGGCTCAAGTTGTCCCGGAAATGTTGAGCGATACAAAGGCTTTAGAGCCGCTTAACCCATGACAGGAGGTTTGATGCCCTTTTGATTTTTTTTCTAACTGACTGGCAGTATTTGAGCTCTGCCGTGACTGATTAAATGTGCCCTCTTGCCTACTACATGGCTGCTCTTTGGCTGGATTGAACTTCAAAGACTGTGGAAAGGCAGTGTAAGTCCTGCCTTTGTGTCACTGACAGTCTTAGAAACTCAACGTATTTGTCACCAAAGTAAACGAAGGCGTGCAGTGGCGTGTTTTTGCAATGCAACATGATGACACAAGGGATGAGTATTAGCCAACACAGACCACCAGAGTGGCTGGGGTTAGATGACATGACTGTGTAGAGTGTAATGCAATACGATATATCGGATATTTTGCTGTAAAATGATTTTTGATGTATTACGACACTATGGGCAATTATTTATTCAACTATTCAATATTTAACTATTTACATGCAAAATTTGCAGGTAATACTGGCTAACCAGCAAACTTGTCATAAGGCGCCAAAGCTAAAAGTTGTAAATTCATTATTGTAAGCTGATTTGTTTTGGTTACTTCACATTCTGTTTTAACCTGAGAGCCTGTGATTTGCATATCACTTCCAGTATCAGAGGGATTGCACACACCCTGCCAAATTTAGTGCAAACTGTTCATCAGTCTTAATGTTAATTCATACATCTTTCTGCTGTTTGATAACGTAATGCAAAAACAGGCAAATTACAGATGATCAGCGAGAAATGATGTTAGCGACTCTGCCAAAACAACTGCACACAAACAGTGTGACACTAAGGCTGACTGTCTCCTCAGGGTTAGAAAGTATTTTTTCCACTCTTCAGTATGAATATATTTTTAATTTCTTTTCTCCCTGTAAATTTGGCTCGAGGCGGAATTTTCACTCTCTTTGCAGAACATTACTTGTAGGCATATGATTAATAAAGGCAACGGACTTCACAATAAGGCAATGCTCAAACTAAAAAGAAGAATAAAGTGAGGTTAAGATTATAAATTGTAACCTAAACACTTGCATTTTATTTGTCTTAACAAGCTGCACCAAATTTGCATATGCTTATTAGAAAGAAAAACACATTAAGAGTTCAAACTGCAAGTATAAACAAGATGTAGCTCAAAAAATGATGCTCAAATTAAAGTCAACTCATAAGAGTATCCGACAATTTATCAAATGAATTCTTTTTTTTTCTGTTTTGGAAAAACACTGATGTGTTTGTAAGTTATCAGTGTGTATCAGTATCATGTGCTCGGGTATTAATTACACTTATCAGACCTCTGCACACAACACAAGCAATATGGCTTAATTTCTGTTTTTTGCATTATGAGGATTATTAGGATTCTCAAATTGACATAATTGTTTTGGATAGCACAGCTTGAAGCCATAACTAGCCTTTTTATGAAATTAATACTTGACAGGTGATCTCATCTCAGAAAATAACAAACAAACAAATAAGACAGTGTGCTGCTCAAAGGGACAGTTTTGAAAAAGTCAAGCCTATGCAGCAAATGCATAAACTGCCTTCTAGACACATGTCTCATCAAAAAAAAAAAAGTTTTCTACTCTATTCCAAAACTCAAATTAAACTATTTATTGATTGCACACCATCTACTCAAGTTTATGCTAAATGTACGCCCGCTAAAGGACTACAAGAATTTCCCCTGTTGATATGGTGTCATGTAATTAAATTAAAACGCAAATGGTGAGTCTACTAATGGTGCACACAGTGGAACAACCATGCCTTTAACTACACAACGAAAAACACGGACAACATGCACTTGCAGAGGAAGTGGGAAATGAGCTTTTACGAGCCAACATTGGAAAAGTGATAAAAGTTTCTCTGACGGTGCCGTTTACCTGCTAGGAATCAATATCATAATAACAGAGAGTGAGCATAATGTATAATCAGGATAAAAACAAATTGTAAATACCCATAAAATGTTTTTTTTATAGACATGACCATTACTGTGAAAATGGAAATTATATTTGTGTAATAAAAAAGCATTACCACAAAAGGCACAACTCCATTTAAGGCTGACCCACAACATTTCTGTCAGCACTTTAAAGCCAGCATCCATTACTTACAACTACTGCACCCTCTTAAGGAGATGTTGAATACTGAATTATGAATGAATAGTTAAATAAATCCAGAAAACAAGTACAAAAAAATCTGGCAAAAATAAATCTTATTACAGATATTTTGATGTCTGCTGAGCAGTTTGGACAGTAGAAATAGAAAGAAATGGATGATTTAGATCAAATTAGAACTTGACACAATATCAATAAACACATTTACAGGCCATGGGTCCCAGATGGATCAAGCCTCTACCCCTCACTCTTCTTTAATTACACCCATTTAAGATGCAATAAATGTGTGCTAATCCATTCGCCTGCATGGAGGAAGAGAGAAATATCCAAGAAAGACACAAAAAAGCAGCAGTAGCACACAAGCCTTAGTGCACAGCAGACTACTGATGCCAGTGGCTTTCTAGTGTATCACCTAGGAAGTAAAGAAAGGGGGCCAGAGGGGTTGAAACTGGAGATGGTATTTCCACTCTGGGAGACTATAAGCACAGACTCCTTCCCCAGTCATCCTCTACCCTCTTCTCCGCCTGTCTTCTGCCACTCTCATCCATCCAGTCCACTCTATTTCCCTGTGTTGGAGTGATAGCGTGCCCTGCAATCCAGCCGAAAGACACCATCTGTTTCGACTTCTCTGTGACAAACAGAGGAATGAATCAGACTGGAAATGTGAAATTGAAATCCTAAACAAACTGAATGGTAATATCTTCTGTTCGAGGAGAAACCTTAATACTGCTGCATTGCTGCCTCGATGGAAAAGTCCAGGAGGAGCAACATTTTAAGTGTTACCAATAAAAAAATTCTTCATTGGATACCTTTAATAAATAGAGAGCACAGTGTGCAGGCCAGTTGAACCATGTCAGGACAGCGTAGCCAATGATAAACAATTAAGTTTTCTTGCTGTTGTTCTTGAACTGAGCAATCACTAATTGATCCATTCACAGGACTCCTTAGTCTTTCATACCCCAGCCATTTTTTTTTTATCTTCTTCACTTTGCAAGTCTTTTAAATAAATGTTAGTTCTTTCTGACGAGCTCTGACTTTGTTAAATCCCTCCTTGCAGCCCCATTCATCCATCCCCGGGGATTTCTTTGGTTAAGAATACAAAGTAAAGGTTCAAATCTCCCCACCTCTTGCTGTTAACAACATCCTGCAGGCATGTGATGCCTGTTTTTAAGTTTCTCTTGGTCAACACAAGTGTTTGTAACCGACATCATGACAGGATATCTTTTTTAACAGCGCTGAGAAAGTGGCATAAAAAACAGGCTTATAAACACGTCTACGCCCATTTGGTGAGTCTACCGCAGAGGATTTTGGACTTCAAAGATGTGCACATGTTAATCTGCTTTAAATGGATGTTTCTGGGCCTCTATCATAGCTCGATCATCAACTGAGCCGACTTAAGCCATGGCTGAAAAAACAATGCTAATAGTGGATAATTATCAGCTTTTACTCCGTCTGCACTAGCTGTTCTATTCCCTCTCCCATCACACACAGAGGCTGGTGAATAAACACAATGGCATGAATAAATAATGACCCCACAATCCTCTTAAGGTCCCCGAATAGTGAGGGGAAAAAAGACAAAAGTTTACTTTTGGTGTTTGAGAGCAAGCGGAGCCTGAAATTGTAAGCGACTCATTAGGGCTACATGTGGCTTGCCTGGGGCCTCGCTGAACAAAGATGGCACCATCCCCATCCTATCATTTTTCAGCGCACTCTAGGCCCGGCCTAATAAAATTCTAAAGTATACCCTTAAGAAACTGCAACATTCCCAATAAAATACAGTAAAGAGCTTAAGCACTGCCTTAAAAAAATGAAAATCTCCACATCTTCCAAACTTTGTTCTGCAATCAAAATTTTATTAGACTGAGTTAGACTGGGAATTGTCAGCTCACTGAGAGGCCACCTTTGCTTGATTTGTTCAGATTTGCTGTTCTGCGTATAAACATCATAGTAATATGCACGCTTTCATGCTAGAGGATTATACCTCTGTCAAAACATTATTTCCTACTCTCATCCCGCTCTCCAGATAGGTTACATAAAAGCCCACTGTTTTTCATTTCAGACACTTTGTCAGTGTTAAAGAATTGATTTGTGTGTGCCTCCCAGCTCCCACTGAGTGCATGACAGTTCAAAAGGCTATCTAAAATACATGCTGCCAAGAGGCTTGTGTTTCTAAGTGCTTATATAACTTATAGCATGATAAAACTAAAGCCACTGAGAGTTTGCGACATGGGAAATAAGGTTTGTTTATTATAGAAGAAGTAACAAGAATTTAGGGGTGACATAGGGCCGGCTGAATCACTCTGACAGAAATAAAAATCCTGATCTGGTATCAGCATTTTGCAAACATTTAAGCACAACTCTTGATTTTCTTTGATGAAAAACCATCAAGTATGCATTCATCACAGCTGCAGGAGCAGCAGCACAGTAATAAAGAATAACCTATGCAGACCGGAAACGCCTTTTCCGGATGTTAATTGTAGAGACTTTGGTCAGAATGAGGTAAGCCAATTTCAATTCCAAATTTCCACTGAGGCAATGAATAGAAATGAGGTTGCCTGGGGTAGACTGAGTCCTAGCAACTGGAGATGGGCAACAATGTGAACCCAGATTTATCCCTTAATATTCAAACCAGTGGCAAATCAGAATGTGAATCCAAACATATATTTCCTTTTCATTGCAGCAAAATGAACAATATCGCTTTAACATGATCATTTTAATAATGCCTCTTGTGGTCACTGCCACCATTATTCTGCAATATGCTATGTTTATTGCGATATGTTTAGATGGCTCTGAGAATGCTATGTTATCCTCACTTACCTTAAACCACCCAGATCATTGACATTGTCATGTACATTTAGATATTAATCCCTTCATACTTTTGTTGTCCTGAGCTAGCTGATTAGCAGGTCAGGATTGAGGCCAGTCAATTTTTAATTAATTAGTAGCATCTGACTTTTAATCTTTTGCTTCATGCAATCTGGTCACTGGTTGCCTTGCTATGTGTTATACACTATGTTGTAACTTTTCCAGAATCAACTGGATCTATGAAAATGTTGCTATCTTGTTTATATACAGAAATATACTAAGCCTACTAAGTTTCTTGTCTGACACTTTCTTTGAATATGTGCATTGTGAGCAAAGCAGAAGGCTGTAAAATCGCTCTCATCTATATTCCACTTTATCTTTTTTCATATTTAGTTTTAATAATGTTTTTTAATGTTTCAGTACTTTTCATTCCTTATCTTGTGTTTAGCACCACTGCAAAAACTCTCGCCCTGGAACACCCTGTTTAAATAAAGATTTACTGAATAAATAATAAAAAAAAAAAATCTGGCTTAGCAGCATTTCGTGGCCCTTAATCAAATCACTTTTTATAGCTGTACAGTTGTGACTTTTGAAGTTGGAACTAAAATATGTTCTCACACTGAGTCCAAGGTTGCATAAGGTAAAAAGGTACTTTCCTTTCATTTTCTTCATCTACATGCTGAAACTTTACTGTCTTTCTAGCATCACTAACATCAAGTTTGGCAACTGAATACAATTAAAAAATATCAACAATTAAAGTCTGACCCAGGATCAAAAGTGCCACGCTTCCAATTAGTGATGCAGACTAACAAGCTGTATCCTGCAGCCTCTTTTTAAGTGAAACAAACAGAGGAGATTCTCTAAAAGTTCTACGAAGTCTTTTTTTTTTCTAATTTTAGGGAATTCAGAGTAATCTCTTAAAACTTGTTCATATATCAAAAACAAATTAAGGAAAAAATTGCTTTTAGTTCTCGCTTTGTATATTAATTTCTGCCAGTGCCTTACAATATAGTTTAATTCATGCAGGGTCAGGCAACGAGCCAGTGTAAGATTTTTAAAATAACTATTATCAGGCAGCTGAGTGACAGAAGTCAATTTATTTTCTATTTCCTGAATTTAGCTGTCAAACCCTGAAAACAGCTGACATCTATCTATGCATTCATAAGCTGGATGTGGAGATGTTTCTGGCCGTCCTGGACTTTATTTCCCTTTATGCTTAATTAAATGCTTAAAGCGTTACACATCCAACCTTCTATAAACCACTATTCTTGCTTAGCTCATAAATCATCTAAATAACTCAAAGTGTGCCTAGGACAGAATTTGGTTATTCACACAGTGCAAGCGTTGAGGTTTGAAGACAGAGAAAATGCAGCTCTGGTGTAACCTGCTGCAGAAGCCGGCAATTCATACAGCTGAGATAAGACTAGTGTTTCCAGTGTGACAGCAGTACTTCAGGGGAACCACTGAAGGCAGAGGGGGAAAAAAAATCTAAAGCTTATGTCCTGAGCTATTTTCTTCAACATGCACAGGCTGTGAAATTTCACTGTGCCTAGCTACTTTCACTGAAAGGAATACTCCAGGAAGAGCCTAAGCTGTCCAGCACTACTGGTTGTGGAATTGCAGGGTCTTTATATGTGTGGAGACCTAATGCATGCACTTCCCCTTTACTTAAGTGTGCTAATCTTATTTCAATTATGCAATACTGACAACCTGAGGAGCAAATGTGGCAATGCTGCAATTGATTTACCCATATTAATTAGTAATTAATTAATAAATAATTACAGTAATGCTCACAGACAATCATCGGAATTATTCCACTGAAGATCCACATGCTTCAAGGTAAAAAGGCATAAGATGCACAAATGCTCTGCAGGTACTGTCATACTTGCTTGTCATCTGCTTCTTGTGAAGATGTTCTATTTTACTGTGCTGTGTTCACTCAAATGTGCTTTCATGTTAGAGCTATGAGTGGAGTTTTAGTTTTACATTTTGTGCACATGAATCTAATATATATATATATATATAACCATGATACAAAGGATTTGATACTGTGTCCTACATGTCTTTGTGTATGTTTTAACCTTACAACATTTAACAAATGTTATCCAGTTTTGGATGCTGAAGTGACAGACAATAGCTCAAAAACATTTACATTACCAGAGCTGGTGTTTATTAATGAATCTTTTGGAAATCCAGCAGTTCTGAAAGTTGTGTACCTGAGTCAGGGGCTTATACATATCAGAGGTGAGCGCTAATGAGAGAAATCTCAGCATGGAGGTTTAATTATTTCAATCTCACACTATGGCAACAGCAAGTTATGATCTTTGCTTCCTCTGTCTCAATAACAATTACTAATTGCCTTCACAAGAGATATCCGGTCATTGAGAGCTATCTGGGATTTTGTTGCAAGCGACTGGTGCGATGTTTAAAAGCTCAAAGAATAGGTTAAGATAATAAAATTTGAATGTAATGAGATTAAACAAGACAGGATGCAATGTTTTAAGATAGCATTTAGTAAATATATGTACGATAGATGGGTATGAGTAAAAGAAAAGACAACCTCATTTTCAGAGAGAGAAAATCTAACTTGCATCTGGGATCAAATCACTATTTTGTGGTCAGGATGCTAAAACTAACACACTTGTACTAATCTGTTAGCAGAGCTCTTACTCAGTGAAAATGATTGGACATCTCTACGCAACACTTCATAAATATTAATGGTAAGATGTTCATATACCAAAAGTAATTCTTAGGTTAACTGATTATATTGATGTTGAAGGTCTACATTTTTTCCCAGTTACATAACAAAAATGTATTTGTATTTAGTATTTTGCATTGTGAATTTAAAGCAACTACAAGGAACTTTCAGTTTGAGTTTATTCTGATGACCTCTGTGGACAAAAGGGTTATGAGCACTACCACTTCCTGTGCTAAAGATCCTGATTTGGCTACACTATGTATTTGTTTTAAAGAAAGTACACATTTACCATATTTTTAATATTATTTTTCCTTTTTTAAACTACAGCCTCTCGTAGGATGCATAGCAATGAGGTTAAGTACTGCATCTATTTGTGTCTATATAAGATTAATATAGTGCATTCATGATAATAAGCCAGCAGCAAGATATAGCACTGTAGCAAGACTAACATAAAATGTTACGTTATAGGCCAGTTGTTCTGCTGCTGCCTGACAATGCAGAAGTATCTGCTGCCGTACCACCAGACTACAGATCAGCTCCTTTCCTCAGGCTGTGAGACACCTCAATTCATCCTCAGCACTCTGCCATAAAAAATAGTTTTCAGAAACAGACTTAGTGGCAAGCGTTTAGACTAGCTATATAAAAAACTATCTACTGGCTGATGGGCTTGTTTGCTTATGTAGGTCATAGAGAGGCACCATATTAAATGAACACTATTAAATAACCAGCTGAAAGTTTCTCATAGTCGGTTTAATGTCTGCTGGTTGAATCTGGTATCTGATCCATTTAATAAGGTCAGTATGCACTTATACAGATCCAGAATATTAACTTACTCCCTTGCTATTTGTATCCCATTTTAAGCAGGAAGACCATTTCCTAAAACTAGCATAAATATAACATGAGCATAAATAATAGACTGTACGTTAAATGGATATTGCTAAGAGAGGGACAGAAGTTGTTAGACTGGGTTAGGCTGATCCTCCATGGAGGAGGGCTCATCCTGCTCCATGTCGTGCTTTGAGCTGTTGTGAGGCCCCTGAGCCTTGGTGGTAAGATGGACCCTGATGTGCTGTTGGTTTAGTCTGTCAGAGGCACTGGCAGGGAGCGGGTATGCAACTCCATAGATAACAGACCAAAACTGTCCACAAGGGCCTCTAAAACCCAGCAAATTAGCCTGCAAATGAGCCAGAGAATATCTCTACTAATCCATGATCTGAGCAGAGACTCTGCCAAAAAAAAGTAAACAAATAAAAAAAAAACTTCACAAGAAATACTGGGGGTGGAAATAACTACGGCTGTGAGCCGGGAAACCACTAGTGATTTCTTTGAAGCATCATTTCGCATGATATTCTGATGCCTCGATGCCTGTGACCGTTTCGAGACAAGCTTCCATGTTGTGCTCAGTGTGGATGCAGTGAATTACAGAATCCAATATAGCAGGAAACACTCAAAGTACAAACACACACACACACATACAAAAAAAAAAAACGCACAAACCCCTACAGCAAGTGATCACAGTCTCTCTGTCTTTATCAAAGATATCAAAAGGCAATGATGCATCGAAACACCACTGTTTCACAAAAGCAACTGTATTTGTCTCAATAGATAAACTGATACAATAACCAGCACTGTTTTGGTGGTTTATGCCCCCTGTTCTTCTTTAAAAACACAATGTTTGTCATTTCTTTTATAATTTAGCTGATACAAACAGCGTCTGTCAAAGAGAGAGAACTCATGTTGGTATCAACAGCTCACACTGATTTTCTGTTTTTTATCGTGATTCTTTGAAACAAGCTTGTGACCTGTTTAAACCAGCACTTTAGAGTAATATCTCATGAAAACCAAGGCCATTGACTATGATGAAAAACCCCCCCAAAAAGAATTAAAATTAAAATTAGAATTAAAAATTAAAAATCGAATCATATCAAACAAAAACAGTTATTTCAACCAAAATTTTAAAAATAGATTGATAAAGGATTTTTTTTCCACAGGTGGAAGGTAATAATTGTCATTCTGATGTGAATTCTTTTTCCAATCGTTTTATAAAATAATCTCACACAGAATAACAATCCAAGACTGTGATCAAATCCTTGCAGAGTGATACAGTGTAAAGAGAGTGAGTCCATACAACATTTGATTTTAGCCATTACACTCAGAGAATGTCTTTCAGTTCTATAATTACAGTTATTTTACATGTAAACACACTTACAGTCCACTGGAATGCTCAGTACTTTCCATTCACAACTACTCAAATTTATGGTTATTTTATTTACTTAAAAAGAGCATCCAATAAAGACTTTTATATGAACCATCAAACTCTACTGTATTAAAACAATGAAAGCTTTACTGACTTAAACACGTCATTAAAACAAAAGGAGCATTAACATGCTTGTTGTTCTGCATTCATTTGGAATTTATGTTTCTTTTAACTTAAACAAAAACAAGAAAGAACTGATAACACCATTGTTCTCACATACAATAATTGATTTCCCTTTTCAAGCACTGGAAGTAAATTTTGTCTATTTGTGCCTTATTGTTGTTGTGCTTGTGTGTGTCTGTGTGTGTATAAGTGTACAAGCAAATATGCTCCTGCTCCTCCAAAGTCACAATAAGAAACCTCATCTCTGTGGTCCAACCACAGGGCTGTAAAACATGCCCTAATGAATCCAGCTCTGTCATACAGGAAAACATCTTGTCTAATTGGCAGTCTGATTTCACTTCAAGCCACAAGCTCCTAATATTGTGGTGAAACTCGGGGGAATCAGTTCAAAGACAAAATACATCTTAAATGTAGAGTGTGCATCAAAGACAGTTGCTTATTCACCTCAGGAGGGCGTGGCCATCAGCACCGGTATGTCTCGATGTTTATGAGCTACAACATTAAGGTGCTTGTATCAAAGTGAAAAAATGCAGCTCAGGTTTGTTGAGTTTTTCCTGTTTGTACTTTTAGAAAACTATAATTATGCAGAAGGTATGTTTGTTTCTTCGTTCCTCATTTTTACTCGTCTGTTGTGAGTTAGATGGAGCCAGGTGAGTATTGATCAAAGAAATACCAAACAGAAAACAGGTAACTGTGTACATTGTACTGGACCGTAGTACTGGAAGGACAAAAAAATCATTCAGACATGGCAACACTACTGTTTCTTTTACTTTTGCCAATTCTTATTTTAACGTAGCCTGGGTCTATTTGAAAACTAAAACACAGCGAAGTGGGGAAATGACGTTTGGGCCAAGAATAACAGGCGTGAACAGAACTGAACAAACGTTTTCTCAGTCAGTACCAACATGGTTGGGGGACAGGCTGATGTGCTCTCAGCTCAAGTTCAAATCTGAGAGAGATTTGCTTTTCAAAGCCCATCAGCCTTTTGGGGCTGTGACATGTTTCCACGAGGAACACCTGTCCCTCATAGACAGTCATGCTATGTTCAAAGATTCAGTAACTGAGCACCACCCTGGAGCGCTTAACCTCAATCTTTCAACAGTTCAAAGTTTCCTCCGAGTCCTGAACCCTCCTACAAGTATCTCATACAGGTAGCAAAGGAATAAATCATCATCACTGTGGAGTTTCACTTACTACAAGAATTTTTGTTTTATAGTCTCTTCTGTAACTCAAGAAAATCCAATCGATATTTTTAGTTCCAGTGCATTTAGTGGCAGATGATACAACTGAGATTGGAAGACAAAGAAAAAATTTAGGGGGTTATCGCCGAAAATGGGCTTTCACAGCTATTTCTAACATACTTAGGATGTGTGTAATGTGCAAAGCAGAGCAGCATCTTAACATATAAAACTTGAATAATAGGACAATATTAAAACTTGAGAGGTTATCAGCAAAAACTGAACAAATTACATACATTAATTATTTTTGCCGAAAACAAATTTGTATAAACATGCAGAAAATAGGACGTGCACAATGAATCCACATGAAAAGACCACTTTTCTTTTGACAGCTCAACATCAATAAGCACTGCTCTTACACCAGCTAAGAGCGTGATCACATCAGCGCATTAGCCACTACGTGCTGTGAAGGTAAAAATGTAGATAGATGAGTCAGATTAAATCATGCAGAACAAAGATCAGAATTGAATTAAGAAACCTGACCATTATTCTTCTTTAAGCCCCTTTTTTTGTTAGTTCAGCTCATCTGTCACTGGAGGAGCTTCAAAGTAGTGTTGTTCACATACTTTCTTGGTGTGCAATGCAAGGAAAATTACAGAGGAACTGAGTTAACTGACTTGAAGCTCCTCATGAAGTCTACTGCAAGTGTATGAAAAAAGTATACGTTTTTTGGTCTTAACATCATGTTTTTTTTTACTAACATGCATCTTTTAGTTTAACAGAATTTGAAATCCCAATATGCTCTTCTCCTCCCATTTAAATTGGAAATTGTCATTTTCTGAGTTCATTACATCCACTTTATTTTAACTCCTTCTACATTATCATAAACCCACCCGTCAGCTCATCCAAAGTGCAGCAGCCAGAGATTCAGCTGGCATTAAAGCAAGAATACTTCACACCAATCCTTGCATCATTCCTCTGGATACCTGAGAGAGTTTCTTAATCAGGCTTAAGATGTTTCTGAGCACAGATGGATGTGGGCCCATCTGTCAATACTTGCCACCCTACTTGCTGTGTTCGCTTATGCACTGCTGTTGTGATGGTTGTAAAAGTAATGTTTGCCATCTTGACATAAAAATTTGCATTACTGGATGTATTTTGCTACATTCTGTTTTAAAAGTCAATTCAGGTCACTACTACTACTTGTAATACTACAGCTTATTATTATTGGTGGTAGTATTTCTGGTTAAAATCGTACGGCTCAGTGATTTGGTTAGTTATGACACAACCAACAGTCAAAGCTCTGCTAAAATGAAATTCAGCTGAAATTGATGAAAATCAGGGTAGATTTAGTGATTTCAGAACTGTGTGGAGATCTCGACTGAAATCTCTATTAGGTGCTTATGTGCATTAAAAAATCAAAAAGCAGCTACAAGGCTGTGGAGGGACTTCGAAATAAAATTTCACTGGTGTTTCTAGAGGCTTTGCCCTGAGGCGATGCCTACAGCTACCAGTATTTGAGTAACAAGCAATATTAAAAAAAATAATTTAACTACAAAAACTTAATATCATAAATCATTCTACTGCTCGTTGGTATAAAGAAAATCCACATTTAAACAAATAACATGTAATTATTTGCCACTAGAGGTCTCTCAATCAAACAGTGAAAACAAAAATGATGGTCTGATGATATCTTGAAGTACCATGGGATCACATCATTTGTGGACTTCATTTTAAAACAGCCACCACTGAGGACAAAAATCTAACTTAATGAAAGAGAAATGTGTGAATGTGGGGGAGGTATGGAAACCATAGCTACATACCACAAAATGAACAACCTGTCATCCAGAGTAAAATTGAGGGTTTCTTTAAGTTTGAAAATTGCTGAGAACATTTGGGATAATTAAAGCACAAAAATCAACAAAAAGATTACATAGATACATTTGTTTCTAGACATTTAATGTGAAAATGTTACATAGTATACATTTAGGGCCCAATCACAGCAGGCAAATACAACGTGAATTAACAAACTGGAGATTTTGCACTGCTGTGCTTCCATTTATGTGTTCAGCAAGACTAGCTGAAAGGAAACATCCAAAACACATGTTAAGGGGTTTGTTTTGGCACAGATTTGTTCTTGGCATTTATGCTAATTATCACATCTTTAATTAGATACTGCCTCATCTGCATGTTGAAAAACATTACTTTTCAAAACACTTGTAAAATAAAAAAAAATATTATATTTTATTTTAGGGAAAGGAACTGGACTCCAAAGCTTTATTGTGATATTAGTTACTTAATTTTTTTTTAAAATCCAGTTCACCTGTAGTGTCTTGTCCAGCTGACATACTTTGGAGGAACTGTCAGAAGAATTTTTAATGGGTGTTCCTAAGAGTCTTCACCCTGAAGCAATGCCTCGGGCAACCAGGATCTGAGCAAATGAACAATAACAGAAAATAATCCAACTTTACTCCAAAAACTAAATATCACACAAATTTATCACTGTGTGGTTTTCTGACGCTTTCTGGTATATAGGTGGTAGTAGAAGATAGATATGTGTATATGAATAAACACACACATGTATGTAAATGGGAAAATGTAACCTTAATCAATATAGAACAGGTCTCCCAGGAGGACAGAGTAGGAAAGCCAATCAGTACACAACTAACCGCCTACTGGAACTAATTACATTCTGTACACAGAAAAATACCCATGTCAGTCACACAAGCATTTTTCTGTCACAAGGAAGTGTGTAGGCCTTAGCTGAATTATTACTCTCTGCTGGTTATGGAACACATGGATAACAACAGTCCCTCAGCAGGCTTTTGTGGCCACTGCCGGTTCTCATGGTTACGGAAACCTAACAGTCTAGCCATGACAGTGGGGGAAAGTTGGGATTAAAGAACACATCTGGATAAGCTGTAATGGAGTAAAACCAAAGAACAGCAGCCCTCTCCCAAACCCAGCAGGTTGGGCTGGCCTCCTCGCTGTTCAACTGCTGTAGGATGTGCAATGACTCAGCAGTCGCTGGTTGCTGGAAGTGTCCTAAGGGGCTCCCTAGGGACCAGAGGCATGCTGGGTAGAAGGCACACACATACCTGCACACACCACATGAATGCACTTAAAATGCTAACCATGCCCATGCACATGCACAGGGCTTGCATGTAGCCAGCCAACTGCACACCATGGAACAACAACGCACATACATGCATCAACAATCAGTGCCGGACATGGCTACGATAAAAGTCACACTTATTTTGAAGCAAATTATTCAAAGGTTTGTTTTCTATCCATCCCAAGAAAGGTTGGAATGACAATAAAGGTATCAACTAATTTCATTGTGAAATTATGATCATTAATGAGGGAATGAATCTCAGCACAGCAAGGGTTTGTGCTCACAGCACAGGATGCCTCACAATCCCTCCTGCATCAAGAAAATTGTTCCAAAATCACTATGGCTTATTTGCATGCATTAAAACCAGGGTCAAGTAAGTCACATGTGAAGAGGGGGAGAGCTGGCCAGCGGCTTGAATACATTAAAGCAGAGTAAATGGTTTGTTGATTTAAAGAGATTAAAGCACACACAAGCAGCACTGCTCGATGGATTTTAATTAACTTGCCATATATAAATTGTATGTTATCAGGCATTACTGAATTAAATGCTGAATACAAGTGCTCTTTCTGCTTGGGTGAGTTGAATAAAAAGCCTCTTAGAATCTTGACTGGGTCTCCCAGATGTAGGAGGATGCTGCAGCTACGGGGCTTCTGAATACATTCCAGCACACCAACCCCTGAACAGCCATCCAAGGAGATTCTCTTAAATTATGTACAATGCAGCCAAATTCAAGTCCCCTGGTATCTCAGATGATCAAGTAGAGGGATGCCACGTTCTCTCCCTGAGTCATTCGGGCAAATGGATTTCACTTCCAAGAGTCATTTCTGTCAGTTATAATAAGAAGCTAATACATAATGTGACACACTCTGAAATGCAAAACTATTCACAAGGTTCTCTGCAAGGCTGTGCAGGGGCAATTAGAGTTTTGCCGCTGGGCCCTTGATGAGTTCCTCTATCTCCAAAGTATCCGGGGAACAGGATCATAAATCTGCCAGTTAATATGCATGATTTAGGTTTGGGTTTAACTTTGCATAATGTGCAACAGAACTAAGATTTCACCACATAGCACCTCTGTTTAAAAAAATGGAGAAGAATTCATTCTGGCAGAAACACAGGTAAACAAAAGCAGGAAGGAGTAGGCATCGTAAGACACACAAGCATTTGGGGGATAAAGGAAACCTGTCTGTCAGGTGTTGCCTCCACACTTAGCTATGTTTACTACAAAGCTTTCTCTCTCAGTATATAGACTATCCAAGCAATTACTAAGTTGTAACTGAGTTTACTGACAAATAAGTGCTGGAGGAACTAAGCTGAGAATCCAATTGGCAATCTCATCTCACAATTTGAATGAAAGTATCCTTAGCAGAGCTGCTTATGCTTATCTTATGGCATTTTCCAGCACTTGACATGGCTCATAGGAACAGACTCCCTGAGCTCAAGTGATCTTCTGAACAAGCACACAGGCTCATTTGGCTCTTTGGGATAAACAGTGAGCCACAGAAAAAAATTAATTTAATTCATAGTATGGCTTCCCACTTCCTGGCACTAATTTTCACCAAGAAACCCGTCCAACCAATTTTTATCAAAGTTCACACATCATTCACACAGTGAAAAAAAAAAAGATCTGGGATGATGAACAGCAGAGCTAATGAGATGCCAAATATGTGGCTGTGTTAAAGCACTAATAACTGTCTTTCCTTCAGGAGGTCAGATCGAAAATATGCTATTTCTTACCCAATGTCTGCATAAATGCAAACTGATATAAAGAGCTTCATAAATCTATTAGGTCAAACTGCAATAGTGTGTGCAAAGACATTTTCAAAGACAAAGAGATGTGTGTTATTTTGTGGTTGTAAGGACTACAGTTGAGGGTTGTCAAAAACTGAACTAATCTAAAACAACATATCAGAGCTCAGTCTTAGACTCTGCCACGCAGTAAGGTCTCGTGTAGCTTGTATTTTCTGTTGTCTCAGAGACATAGCACATCATTCTGCTTCAGTGTGAAAGACCATGCTTAAAAAAATAAACACGTCTGTTCCATTTCAACATCAAACCCTCCAAAATCTCCATGGAAAGACATGGTGTAAAATCAGCTTGTCTGATAAGGACTGGCAGGGGGAAAGCGAAAGGGAAAAAGGGCCTTACCATTTTCCGTGTTCTCGTGTTCGGTGTCGGTGAGAGTTAGGTTGGAGTTTGCCCTGCTGGAGAGGCACGAGCTGCGGCCCGACTTGGTGTTGCTGCGGCCCCATAATCTGACCGCGTGCTCCGGCGACATGATGCCGTCTGTCTCTGTGTCTGCATCCGAGCCCACACTGACTGAGTAGTCGCGGTGTGGCATTCCCAGGTCAGTCCTGTATGTGGCTACGTGGGACGGAAGGCCTTCTCCGAAGCCAAGGTTTCGGAGGGAAAAGTCTGCTCCTGCAGCGAAGCCAATAAATACAAAACAGTGGTAACTTAATCTGCCACCAAATGCATTACCCAACATAATGAAGTGTATTCATCACAGAAAACAGATGACAGAAATATCATGGCCTTCAGAAGTGCAGTAATTACTCAAAAGCAAAAGTTTCACAGGAAATGGTTGTTTTGGCAGGTACATTTAGTATTTAAAGATTATGTTATTACAGCATCTTTAGAATCATTCAATGTGCTGCTTTCACCATGTTTCTCTCAGTGTCGCCACACAAAACTGGTCTGCCGAACCTAAGCAGCCTACAGAGTGAGATCACTGTGGCTTTATGCTCAGTACATTTCATGGTTTGCATTTGTTTTTGTCTTTCGTTCATGAGCAGGATTAGTTTTTCATGTCATATCAAAGGCTTCTACATCTTTAAATGTTACATTTGAAAACTGAGACATACTTCTCTTCAATTTTCTCTTTTATCAGCTTCTTCCAAAGTAATTAGAGTTACCACTGCAAGCAAGATGACTTGATAATTCAAGATCTCACTAGTTTCTGGAACTGCTGAAACTTAAAATAAAATGATCAAAGATAGTTTTCTTCTTTCGGAGCACCACCTAAAGTACATGGTCTTTGTAGTTCTGATTAAAAATGTGTGTTTTTTAGTTAAAGGACAGACCTCGGCTAAGTTCAAGGCTACACTGACAGTGTTATCACATCTTAGCTGAACTTTGACTATCAATAATGTATCTGAGGGGGCAAGTAGAGGTATGCGTGTCTTCCATGCAGTTTTTAACACTGGCATGATGAGTTCAATCCCTAACAACCTCTTTTAATAGTTAAACAATGCAAAGTGACCTCTACAGCCACTCAATGTGAATTACCAGGAGACTACCCATTAAAAAGCAATGACGCGTGTATTAAGACCAGGCTGCATTGTACCCTTAACCTAATAACCAGCATCTTCATGTCATTGGACGCTACTCATGTTCTTATGTGAGCTGGGACCAAACATTTCTGAGACTGTTCTTGATGCACATAAACAGAGCTCTGCAAAGTAATGTGTGTGTGGTAAGTGCAATCAATAACTTTACTGAGCAAGTATTCAAACTCAGGTGAAGTTATATATGTGGGCATTTTAGATCCTACCATGCACCCGGGGGGCAAACCTCATTTAAGGGAACAAAGAGAAGTTGTAGGGAGCCAAATCTGGCAGGAGAGGCAGTGAGGGCGCCCACCTCAGACCACTCTTGTCCCTGGTTACAAACTGCAAGTATGTGTTCATAAAAACACGTCACTTGGGTGCTGATGGTGATCGAGCGACATAAAATGGAATACTTACTGATGAAAGGTTTTGCTTACACCTGCTTCATGAATATTACTGTGCATGGGGCAGCAAGAGAAAGAAAAGTCTCTGAAGTTTTGATGCAACCTATTAAATATCATCACGAATATCTTAAATGACGATATCTTCCATTGTCATAATACCTCAGTAGTTCTGATTGTAACGAATTGGGGCTAACCTTGCCGGCTGAACTCGTCTACTTCATGATGAACCATTTCCTTGACGCGGCTCCCGTAGGCCATCCTTGAGTCGTGGTGGTCGAAGGCCTTGAGTGTTTCACTGGAGCTGTAGGATTTGGGGTTGGGTTTGCCATCCTCACTGTCTGCTGAGGAGCTGGTGTAACGTCGCTCTGTGTCCTGCCGGGCAGTGAGCGAGCGGTAGGGTCTACGTTCCTTCACTTCCATGGCTGCCTCCACACTATTTTCAACATCAAATGTGAGTTATAATGCCAGTTTAGTTTGAGTAAGTCTGTGGAGAAAAAAAAAAAACAGACAAAAGAACAAGGACACTTGATGAAAGATGAAAGATGCCTTCAGATGAGTGTTGATTTTTAAATGTGATCTTTTCAAAATGCATCATCAAACATATAATTGCTCTCAGGCAGCCATGATTAACTGTTATTTTGAGAGGACTAATCTTAAACAATATAAACATCATTAATCATTTGAAAGTAGAACCAATTGTCTCTACACCCCTATCACATGCACACACACACACACACACACACACACTCAAACTCAACCACACAACCATGCAAATAGATAAAATGCAAATGCATGCGTCCAAACAGCAGTGTATACATGGCTCAGCACACACAGGGAGTGCACGGAGAGCCACCAGGATTAGATTCAATAAAATATGGCACAACAAATCTCGCACCTATAAAGTTTATGGTGCAAGTCTCCCACAAATATTCTATTTTATGTGCTGTATAGAAATGCTGGGGGCCTCCAGCTTCTGTAAAAGTGGCAGGTGTCTTTCTATGAATTGTGTTGTTTATAAGTTACAAATCATGACCAGTTGAAAACTGAGGGGGCCGAACAAATCTGGGACCACAGTGAACCAGCAGAGATGATTAAAATCTGAAACATAAAACAGCAACTATCAACTAGTACACCGGGCATGGCACAGTGAGTGGGGGGGGGCTTTAAACACAAAACATTTATGTAAAATAGAGAAACATACTTTAAACACTCCTATTCTTTTCAAATATTGTTATTTTTGGGTTTGTAATTTACTTTATTTACTGTTTCTGTGCATAATGTTCAAAATCGAAGTGTACCATATCAGCAGTCGTGTGATGATGCCTCGCAAGCAACTCTTTCCAAGTGACCACATCATTTAAAGATATCGAGTTGGATTAAAAAATGTCAATGTGGATACAAACTTGCTTAAAGGCTTGTTCTCTGTTTACTTTGAGGCGCAATTACTGAACACAGTAAATTAGTAAGCCAGAGACACTGCAGCCATGGATTTTTCTGTTTCTTCTTACTGCAAAGCTATGATGATATATTCATTATTCTATACTGCATCATGAGCTGAAACCCTTATCATTCATGCTGCAGGATTCTGCCTCTGTGTTACTTGCTCCCAAAATGGCATGCCAGTCACTCGAATTAAAAAAAACACTAAACATAGTGGAAGTAGTTGCAGTAGTAGATAAAAAGTACTGCTGGCAAATCTGGGACTTTTAGTGACAATATGCCCGTGTTGTTTGGACAAGGATTTTTCCAGAAGATAAGCTCTTTATGAATACTGTATGAGATTTGGGCCGGACAGAACAGTAAACAATAATCCTTAGTGAACTATATTTGCCCCTGCTTCAAAAAAAAAAACTCTGACTGAAGACGCTTTTGTTGCGGTTGGGGGTTTCTTTTTGTATGTATTGACAACTGAAAAGATCCCAGTGATTAATGACTCGGGGGCCTCAATACCAGGACCTCCGCCACATGGAGGGGTGGGGTGGGGGGGCAGAGAAAACGCTCTCACTCTGAAGCAGCGAGAGCACTTCAGCTGCTCCCAACGTTTCACATGCAGCTTGTATGGGTTGCTAATTTTTTACCTTTTTGCTCAAGATCCTTGATGCTATGCAAATGTGAGAGAGCGGAGAACAAGCAGCTTTCCAAGTTTTTAAGAATGTTCTGTAAAGTGCATTGTTTTTGTTTCCAAAGAGCCGGGGCTCAGTGCTTCGACCATCTCTCCTCTGTACAGCCTCTTGCTTCTCATTATGAATCGGTTGGTATGCAATGAGATGCACCTTTGAGGCCATGGGAAACCCAGAGGAGTTTTTTTCAAAGACGCAACAGGCTATACACGATGACAGATGATATGGGATGCTAATGGGGGTCCTGGAAATTTATCCACCTTGACTGCAGATGTCAGAATTTTCACACAAAGCATACTGTGAAACTAAACAGCGCTCTTATTCACAAATAGGCTACATCTGGCATTATCATTATGTTTCAGCGCCAGAGAGAAAAGCTGTTGTTCTTGTTCATCTGTCTACGTCTAAATCCTGGCAGAAGGAGCCAAAACAAAGAAAAACGCAGTAACGTTGTATTATTTTAAAATACTGGTGCGTGAAGATAATAAACAGAGGGTTTTATTTAACAAAGATGTCTTAACACTTAATAGAGAAAAAACAGAAAAGTGGTAAGAAGTGATAAGAGGACTATTTTTAAAGCACTATTATCATCTCTAAGACACAGGGGACTGAAAGTAGAAGCATGAAACACTGAGGGAGAAGGTTAATGAGGCTACATTCACAAAGGCTCAGTAAGAAAAGTTATTTACAAAGACCAGTGAAAAATGACTGTCATGGATTGAAATCTCTGAAACAAAGATAACAATCAACTGCTTTTATTTCAAAGACAAAGTTCCTCCAAAGCTTGAGCTGCAGAGCACCAGCAGGGCTAAAAAGAAGCTAACTGCATATCTATGTAATGATCCAAAATCAATTGAGGTTTCTCTGGGCAGACAAAAGAAACGTTAGATGGTCTGTTTTCCCGTTTCAAAACATTTGCGCACTCTACATTTTTCAACTGCATTGTCTGCAATCGGCCACGGTGCAGTCAGGTGTGTCTGGTGGTGTAAAGCAAACACACAGCAGCTGAAAGCAGAGTAATAAAGTCCATCTGTATGGGAAGAGTTACAGTGAGCGATGAATAATCGATGGTATCGACCGAAGTTATCAAACACAGCGATGGTGCATACTTTGCTAGCCGCGTATTTGAATGTATGCATAGAGGGAGTGACTGTAGACTCAAACATTATGAGCCTGATCAACAACAAAAAAATCCTTTTTTTTTTTTTTCTAAAGAGCTAAACAACCTTGGAAGTACAGCACATGTGTGGAGGTGTGAGAGACTGAGAAAGGTTGGCCGTGAAAGCAATTATCATCCGACTTATTCTGCACCTCAAGGTTTCTACAGCACATCCATCCACTGAGAACAAATTATGAACAGGTAATAAATGTTCACAAAAGGTCATCACAGAAAAGTTCATGGCAAGATTAAGCTGCACGAGACAACAGTTGATTAAAAATGGTTTCAATCAACCCAAGGGAAAAATGGATGACCACAAAGTTCAAAACACAAAGTTCTTTAACACATTTGAGTCAAAGTGCTACCGACGTGTTTGATCAGAAGCATAAGCATGTTTTCAGGTACTGACAGTCATATTTTATGCTGTGTGTGTGACTATACCACCTATGATCAAAGATATAAACCAGCTTCATTTAGTCAATAAAACACAGAGGCTATGCTCCTGCAAAGGGTGAAGTGCTGCCAGCGTCAGAAGGTAAGTAACCATCTCATTCATATACCACATTCACACTTCAGTAGCACTGAATATTACTTTTCTATTTTTACACACAGAATGGTCAGCTATGTGTGTGTCTTTTAAGGATTTTTGTTAGGCATCAACAATGTAATCACCTTTGTCACTACAGATCTTTGCATGCTGCCCGTTAACCAGTGAAACTGCTCTGAAATTAGCCCTCAAAATTGACCGTTTTTAGTGCCCAACAAATGACTGTTTTGTTATCAGTCGATCAGTCGATACCAATTTTTTTTTTAAATGATTTAAGACATCTTAGAAGTAGTAAACTCTTTTTGTTTTGTCTGACCAACAGTCCAAAGCAAAAGATATTCAGCTTATAATAAAAGAAAGTTGAGTTCTAAGTTTGCTGCACTAAAGTTGTGCACATGCTGGTTTTAAGTTCGTCCATGCATCCTCCAGTTTAAAGCTATGGCTGATGTTAATTTTCTTTTCTTTTCTTTTCTTTTCTTTTCTTTTCTTTTCTTTTCTTTTCTTTTCTATTTTGTATTGTTCAAAAAACTCTGTACAGCACTTCTGAAGTCTAGAAAGCCAGCTCAAAACTCTGCAGTTTCAGACCAGTTCCTCTTTGTGACGGTAGCCTCTTACACCTCGCAAAATCTGTCAAAGTGACCCATAAAACAACCCACCTGCAGGGTGGAAGGCCGGTTACAGAAGCCCCTGTTAAAACACTCATTGAGTTTTTGCTGGTCAGATCATATCGACCATTGCTCCAGTGTCAGGAGTTGGTTAAATATAGGATCTAAATACGTGGGAGGCATTTGGGGTACAATATAAATGCAAATAGCTCTGTACTATCCATCAAACAATTAGCAGTGTGCTGAGAATTGCTATTCACCGCTGCTGCATATAAATCTAGCCTTCACTCTGCACACAACCCTGTTTTCCATAATAATTAACCGCTTGCTGCTCTTTACATGTCATGGATTTTCTATGCAGAATCCAAGACTAAATGCTAACTAACAATCTGAGGAAACACAGAAAACAAAGTAACACACATGCCCAGTGTTTGACAAATCCCTCGGAGTATAATATAGGATGATTACAGATTACTTGTCTGTAAAATCACTTAATTACTAACTATTATTACTAATTACTATCACTTTGATTGAGACAGAATGTTTTACTGATTAGTTTTGACATTTTTAGACAAATGACTGCTTATATTAAAAGCAAGAGCTAAAGATTTTCTTCATTCATTTATTTTTTTATTTTTTCTGGAGGACTGCTGCTTTGCAGTTCAGAGAGATCAATCCAACATTTTGCTATACGATCAATTTTAATAAGCACATAATTTAATAAGCTAGTCAACATCTTATGAACAAATCCAACCCATATCACAATTAATAATTTACACAGAACATAAATAAATGAATGATCTCTTGTATATTTACCAGTTATATAAGCAGTGATAAGACACCAGGTGACAAACTTTTAAAAAAAGTTTTGGAGTGTTACAGTAGTTTATATATATATATTTTTTTAGTATTTAAACGGGTCACGTACTCAAAGGATTAGTGACTGTCAGCTCACAACACTGCAGACAAACATATACACACAAAAGCAGCCTGTAGTGCAACTGAGAGGAAATTTGGGCAGATATCAAGAACATTGTCTACTAGGTCCATTGAGAGCAAGGAAAGCTCCATACAGGCACCACTTGCTTCTATTCTAGAAATCTTTCACATGCCTTGGCTCTATAGAAAACCCTCCTCGATCAACAGAAAGGTGTGTTTTCAATAGAGGAAGAAAGACTTGGGTAGATGGGTTGGGGGGGGGGGGGGGGCGCGTTGGAGGGAGGTGAATGGTTTGCCAAACAAACCTAAATACCGTAGCCCTAAAAAAGGGTGGGGGGGAGGAGGGGGCACAGTGGCGGGGGTTG